>JAPYYW010002425.1:0-20420 GCA_030522545.1 Cremastinae sp. A BG-2022a | reverse complement strand
AACGAGTCAGCGAGCGCGAAGCGCGCACGGAGTGGGGGGCCATAAAAATCTTCCCCTTGGGGGCTTTTGCGTTCTTATAGAAGTGTCGGACTGTAATTACTGCATGTATAATTGTCACTGTGTGGTAAAAGTCTGTTATTATTTCTTCTCTCAACGTAGAAATAAGAAATTATAATTTATGAAATTTAATTAAAATCTATAATTGTTAAATATGAAGTTTGATTAGTCAAAGCGATGAAGCGATTATTTCCATGGTGCTATAAAATGTATCTAGTTGAATGATCATTATACAATTAAATATTAAGAGTTTTGTCGGAATCGTCGCACCGAGTCAGAGCCAGCGCACGAGGGAGTTGCGCACGTGGGAAACGAAGGGATTTGACGTCGGGCAGACAATTCGATATACTCGCGCGTCTGCGTTCCCAGGTGCATTCCGGAAATATAATGCGGCTCCGCGCCGAGCACTCGAGAACTCGCTTCGAACGTGCACGCCAACGTCGCTTCGAAAAACGACGATGCTATCAAGAATATTATATATTTAATGTATGCACGGGTTGGTCCGTACGCGCGAGAGGTTCGTCGACGTTAAACCCCGCTACAATATTCTCCCTCGGAGCGCCGTAGAGCCGAGAGCATTTACCGTCATAATGTGTCCGGAATGTGAGCTCTTGGATAAAAACGCCAGTCGCTCCTCTTCTCACCGAGAAAATTTCGCCAAGTTCCCCTCATCCCGCCGTACACGTTTTCTTTTGCTTGTGAAAACATATTATATATTGGGTTTCGTTAAATTTCTCATTCTTTCCCGTTTCATTCTCATCTCTTTTCTCTCTTGATGCGACTACTACACGTTCTCCTTCCTTACGGTCTCTCTGCCCCGTGTCTTGCTCCATTCTATCCTTCTTCCCTCATCTCGCTTTTGCCCTTATCTTTCTCTCTCTCTCTCTCGGTTCGCGTCTCGATGGCAGCCGGCTGCAGTCATTGGATCCCCGCGAGGAGCATGCCAGACATTGTGATCCGGATGGTTCCCCCAAGCGAAATACGGCAAAGCCGCACGACTGGTTCTCCAGACATCGCGCCGATGCCACCTCGAACATCTGTATATTCGACTCGAGAATAAATATAATATATACAGTACCGCAGATACGTAACCTGGAATTCACCAACATGTTATTTGTCAATATGAAAGACTGTCGCGATTGCATTTTGTCTCTCCCAGCGTAATCCGAAGTTCACGCGACTATATTTGACAATTTTTTCATATATGCTCCTCGGTTTTGCAAGTTTATTGTTTCAATTGAAAGGTGGTCGGGATCGACATAGAATTTTATCCCCATTCACACTTTGAATTTCGAGCGAAAATTTAGTTTCGAAAATTCACCAGAGGATCGTATTGAGTTATCGCGTGTTCAACAAAACGGCCGAAATTTCGTGTCTTTCGACAGACACATATACATATATACTTTCTGAGGGAGACATATTAGTCAGGTCAAATTGGGGATTGCGAGAACTCGCGGGCAACTTCGTAAATGGTTTTAAAGCATGCCTACCCATGATTCGAGTCACACACGTATATCGCACGTTTATGTGTGACTTTGAGGATAATGTATGTGCGCCGTGTACGCGTCAAAGACACGTTTTTGCTCGGGAGATTGTTTTATACATCGTCGAGCTCGCCGGAATGTAAGATCGGCGACGACAGCGCGACAACGAGCACATTTACAATTCAAATGCGCGATAGGTGTTATATATATACATTGAAAATTTTCGAAATTTAGTTTAACGAACTCGTTTAATTCTCGCCGTGTTGGGTGGGTGTTACGGAAACGTCTGCGTCTCGATGCGCCTTCCTACATAAAATCCTATAAGTATCTGTTATTTTATAATTATAATAATAATAGCAATATAGCAATGTTTTTTTAGAAAATATTTCATATTTACGAAGAATTATTTTATCATATTTTTTTGTCAATAAAACAATTTCGTTAAGAATAAATTGTTGAAAATTGAAAGGAATGTATAAAGTTTCTTAAAAAAGATAACTTTTTAATTATTGATATAATTCTCTACTTTGTTTTTGTTTGCTCATTCCTTTATGATTAATTGTCTGTGGGTGTTGGCAAAGAGATTTTTGGTACAGCACACACCGAGGTATCGCATTTTCCTTCGAAAAACTTGGGGTCGAAAGAGGCATAATAGAGGGCAAAGCGAAGATAAGGGAGAAAAATGTGGGGAAAAAGTATAGGAATGTTATTCATCGTCTCTCCGGCTGCATCCCGACTTTTCTCTCCTCTCCCTCTATCGACCACCACTCGCGGCATAAGCAGCCGGCGACGATAAAAAATTCAAGCGAAATTCTTTCCCCTTGACAACCCCCCAACCATTAGCGTTCCTTCATTTTTTCTATTTTCCCCTCATATCTGTAACGAGCCAGCTATACGTTAATGTTTCATAAACAAGAACTTCGTGTTGGGCAATATTTTCACTCGGAGTTATCCCTTCGATGGAGTTTTCCTATTACTAAATCTATCTCACAAAATTTGATAAAAATTTCAATCACGATTTGTGTTAGCTATCAAATTGAAATACTTTTCACGTATTGATTAAAAAAGAAAAAAAGAAACTATATGAAACGCTTAATTATTATTTTTGGCAGATTATTGTCATTTTCTTGACATCAATAGTAAGACTCAATTATTCTTGCTATTCTGCACTGTTTATCATGAAAGAAAATATAATGACTTTGGTCTAGCTCTTCAACAGAGCTCTGATCGACCTATATTATCGTAACAATGTCCACTAATTATCACCTCGTCTCGTTCAACATCTAGTTCCACGCGTTAAACCGCCTGGCTATGTTTAATTTAACTTATCCCGAGGAAGGAGAAGTCTCTCCCTCGAATCATGGACGAATGCGTTCTTGCCGCAAACGATGTTCGAAATAGTTTGGCTCTGGTTTGACTTCACAATATTGTTAGTACAAGTGTAACGCTTCATTCAAAATAATTCTGATCAAGAAAAATTACTCTCACTTTGTCGCGATATTTCAATTTGGTGCTTCATACAATTGAAACAATTTCACAAAAAATGGATCAATGCGTTCTTATAAAAAATTAAGCACGTTAAATTTGCCAACAATCTGAAATTTTGAATGTACTTTTTCGAAAATGTAGCTTCAAAACTTATTTATAAAAAACAATTCGCAATCGCAATTGTTATTGTTAGAGAATTATTTTTTTATCAAATTACAAACGTACCCAGTTTAGTTGATTGATTCGACTCTAGTAAAAAATATATAACTTTTTTATGAAGCACCCTGTACGCGAGATTTCCCTTGTTATCAAGTCTTGGTAAATTTACGTCCGCCTTAGTTCAATCTTCTAGCGGTTTACGCCGTGAATTTGAGAGGATTTGTGCAAACCTCTGCATGTCCGTGCCGCATCATAACTGCGGTTTTTGTTCGTGCTCCTGTCTCGAGTTCTCGACTTCCCTAATTTCAATAAAGTTCGCACAAAACGTCATTCGCGGTAGCTGTACCGTAAAATCGTTGAATCTTTTAACGCCCGAAAGCAGGTTCAGCCAAATCTCTGACAAGAGAGAAATTCAAGCTCGCCCTCTATTTTTTCTACATTATTCTCAATATATACACTCAAATTCACAAAATATATATAAACAATCAAAAAATATGTATATTTCAAATATATATCGTATATTTAGAATAAATTGCAGAGTATCACTATATTTTTATAGATCACATCGTGTCTCGCAAATTAATTCATTTTCATTTTTCCTTCTTTCTGTATTTCGGATGACGAGGAATAAGCGTATTTTTACAAGCAGACCGTAATTTCTTTCATTTTTACTGGCCATTTATATCAAGCTAGAAATCGGACGGATCGTATGAGCACGCTTGTAAGTTTATTTTTTCGTGATGAGCCGAGGAATTTAGTCAAATATACTTGCTTTCGTACGTACGTCCACACGAAAAATCCTCGGCGGATCTTTGACCATTCTTTCCATTTTTCTTTCACATCGACTTGTAACTACGAGGAACGTGCAATTTTATCCTTTGAATGTGAGGAAAGCTGTGGATTTTTAGTAGACATATTTTTTTTAATTTGTCGACTAAAAGAAGATGTGACTCGTGTATTCCGATGAACGAGCACTTTTCATGCGCCAAGGTTATTATTACGTTAGAAAAGCCACGAGGTCTTTTTCAACGTTCCCGGGAGCTTCTATTAACGTATATTCAAGCAATTGGACAGTCGCGGGTACCTCTTGCATTGAAAATATCGCCTTTCGAGGAGACGCATGAGAGAAATTTAATATTTCAAGAAAAATAAATAAGCCGTGTACGTGCATGCATATTTGTGACTTTTCATTACTCCTTCGGAACTTATTTCCTTTTAGTTCCACAACTATTTTATGATGAGAATGATTTTCAAAAAAATGTATATTTTTCTACAAAATATCTGCACGGACGTCTATTTATGACAGTCATGGTAAAGAAACTTGAATGGATTGTCGTGGTACAGAAATTCTTCAAAAATGTTTCCCTTGCAGAAAAGGAAACTGAATTGTTTATAATTACGAGCGACAACGCGATGGCTTTTTTGGACATGTTTGAATTGATATTTTGCTGTTCTTCTTAGTAAATACTTTATACAACTTCGCATAATGCGCTCTATTCTGATTAATTGATTAAAGGTTCCACACCGATATTAAAAAAAATTTTTTCTTTGAAGTATTTTGAAACGATATTATAAACTATGAACACTAAATATTATAAACACTAAACTATTCACTTTTCGTATTATTGAACATTTCTGGAACTGACACTCGATTGAACTCGTCGAATTGCTACGAAATGTTTTTCGGTAACGAACTACCTGGCGAGACCCGACACGTCTTACTCCGACACTTTCTACCGGTCTACTGATTCCAAATTGCGTCATAAAACCGAACAATTAAGACATTAGGTTTTTCCACTCGACCTCGACCGGTCACCATGGAAACAATAATGACTGAGGGATTAACGAAAATTTGAAAATTTTTTTTTCCTCGTTACGCTCGACGGATTTTCTCTTTTTTTTTAATGTTTACAATCCTCGAAATATTCAAGTCTATTCGTCCAGGTATATATATTTGATATAAATAATAGAAAATTGTGTAGTAAGTTTTGTTCACATGAGCTGAAAAAATTTAGCATATTCTAGGCCCTCCAGTCTGATTTTTCAAGAATCGAAAATAAGAAAATCTCAAAATTTCAAGCAGTGATATATCTTATCGTGTCCTTGACGATATCTACTTCATAATAATTCTTGAAAATTTTTGCAAGACGAAATGAATGATTCAAACATCAAGATCATTCTTTCCAAAGCAGCGCATACTGAATTTTTTTTAATGAGTAGAGATTAACCAAAAGTTGAATCGATGAGTCGATTATAGAGGGCTCATGCCTTTTTTAATATAGAATATCTTTTAACAATTTCTTTTTGTATTTTCATTTTCATGCGAAAATAGAAGATAGGGAAGATTGAGAATAATTACAGGAGATTTTTTTCAAAGTTCATTTCGAGCTAAGAATGAAAAAAGTTCTTCCTTGAGAGGCTTCGACTTGCACTGGTCGCGAGGCAGCCGCCCCACCGACGTCGGAACCTGTTACCTCGGGGAAGCTGGAAAATTTTTGCGAAGCAAGAGAGTATGGATGGTACTTGCGTCACCGAGAGAATAAGCTTTCGTCGGCAGAAAAAAAGAGATAGGGTGAGAAAAAGGGGCCAGGAAAACCGCGATTTCCGAGCAATCGTCTCCACCTTTCCGGTAACACGTAAATGCGAGATGCGCGAGTGCGCGTAGTTTGAGCCAGGGCTGAACGAAAGTCACGTCGAGAGAGAGAGAGAGAAGAACAGTGAAGAGAATAAAAGAAAAGAAAGAGTATCCTGAAGCGAGTTGAAGAGCTTTCAAAGACGGATTATTACGACATTGTTCTTCTGAGCGCGAGCTACCCTTCCATTCTTTTTTCTTCCAAGAAAACTGCCTTATTCTCAGACAAAGTAGAAATAAGTACATGGAGCCATCGATTCAAATCCATTAATCACTTTTGTAGACTTTCTTATATACCGTATATAAAAAAAAAGTTTGAAAAATAGTTAAACACGACGACGCGTCGAAGATATAACAATTTTCTATCTCTGTGTATAGTCCCCTCTATACTTTGGTTTTCAATTTTCAACTGGTTTTTCGTAATCTGTTTGCGCCATTTTCCGCATCAAGCGTGCACTCTGAATCTATCGCGAGGAAAGAAACGCCGATCGAGGCGACTTGATTGATTTTCCCATGGCAGTGATCAAGGCTCTTGGCAGACGGTGGATTACGGGTTTGCTGCTCGACATATACAAGCAGAGAATCTCTTTGCCGCGCGTATACAGATATATATTCACCATCAGCGTATGTTAGCGTATCTCCCGTATAACGGCTCGCTGGATCGTCCATCAAATTGATAAGAAAAACGGAGAGCCGCGTCAGCGAAAGGAATGATAAGCCTTTGGTATAACCAGCTTCCAGTCAATTTTTTGTAGCAAACGCTTCGCAAAAATGTGTACGTACGCTCGATACACACGTAGCCAACACTTCTCAATCAGAGCCTCCGCTGATCAAAGAGCCAACTACGCTGCTGGCCTTTCTCGACCTCTCGCGATTTACAGGTGTTCGAACACTTATCGCTCGTAACTCCCGTTTTTTTCGTTCCATCAAGGTTCAAACTGTACAGTCAAGTACAAAAATTGAATTTACGAAAAAAAAATGGTAAAAAAGGAACATTTTAATTTTTTGCGTTTGCGCTTATAAAAATATAGTTTTCATTCATTCCCTATGCATACTTTTTCATTAAAATATTTTTCCGTTATTCCGATTTTAAACTTTAGCTAAAGATTGTATATTTTCAGAACTCGTTCATTGCGATATAAAATTTCTTTTTCCACAATTTTTAAATGAATATAGTTATATGGCAATTAGATTACGGAAAATTTGGACCCAGTTCATTTCCTTCAGTTTATAAGGAGCACGCGGAATTTCGCGGTTAACGCAGGCAGACGATAAGAGACACGAAACTCAAGGCACTCATAATTAAATACTCCCTATCACGAGAGAGTCTCTGTCTCTTAACTAATTACGAAGAGGAAACATTAACGTCATCACATGCCGCATTGTCGCGGATAACCGCGTGAGGCGACGATATAACGTAGTTTAATTTCAGAGCTGATTCCAACATTACGATGGAATTGAATTATAGTATACACGCCGACTTTGCATACGAATGACGATTTCAATTCCGAGTGGACGAAATGCAACGAAACCAATTCACAATCTAGTACAATTGCTAATGAAATGATTGGAAAAGTGAATAATTATAGACAATCAATTTCACCCCTAGTAGCTTATTTAACGATAGTTAAACGATAGATGTTTTAAAATATAAGAGCCAAAAATCTACATCGTGAAATTTTTTATCGGATCATATTGACTTACCATGTACGGGAAAATAAATTGTACGAAGAGAGCTGATTAAAGCTTACCTGAAACAGATAAAATGAAAGTATATAGGAATTTATTTTTCGTTCTAATGATCGAATTAAAATAGCAAGTTACTGAGGAAATTATAAAGCACGACGATTTTCAATATCACGTATTCTCAATATGATCGTCATCGCGTATATAAGGACGTACAACGAAAAGGAGTTAGCAAATGAGACACGGTTGGGTTTCTGGTTTTGTGGCTCTATCATACGCGCCAAGAGTTTCTTTTTATTCGATTCGAGATATAGCGACTATAGAGGAGCTCTCTAATTAGGAATTACCTTGTTGGGAATATGCACGATTCGTACGCAACTGCGCATGGATTTAAAACGGGTGCAATCATCGTCAGATTTCAAGGTAAATGCAATCTCATAACAATTATGTCAGAAAAGGAGTCATTTTCCATGTTTTATTCCCCATTTAAGAATAGAGAAGAGATTATGCTGTGCTGATGGACAATTATTGAAAATTTTGTGCGATCGACCGTGGCGGTATGTCTCGCAGTAAGATGAGCTCGCACAATGAACGATGCTTTCGTATTTTATTTTCAAGACGATATGAAAAAAAATGAACGAAATGAAAAATGTCGTGACTCGTTAAAAAACGCTCGAGTTTTTTTCCCATTCATACAACGGTATGTCAGAAATAAATTGAAGTTTTCAATGTGAAATAATAAATGGTGGAATTATTGGATTCTACACGTATGATCTCGAATATATAATAAACGGAATTGTAAGTTCGACGCAGATGTATAAGCAGGAAAAGTGTGCTCGTTAATTAGAAATATTCGAGACGTGGAAATGCAGCCTCGAAATTCAAGTGCGTTAATGAAGGTACTATGCGATCAGAATATAGTTGAATATATCGATCTCTTCGCTCGCAAATAAATACTCGAGCCATATTACAGCGACGCATCGGAGGAAAATATTTTAACGACCTCATCGTGTATGGAAATAAAGTGAATAAAAAAACAGAGTCACCCTGCACTCAAACATTCGCCTGAACTATGATCGAATCCAAATAGTACGTGTTCCCTGATCTTCTCTCGGTGAATTTCTAATTAGCGTAAAATAAAAATCAAAAGTAAAAATATAAATAGCCCTGATGAGAGACTTGATGCGAGAAAAAAAGATTGCTATGAAAAAATGTGTATCGTGTGAATGTAAAATTTGTCGAATTCTTCTAAATTTAATCGGGAAATATACTGAAAAGAAAATATAATGTATTCGTGCGTCAATTATTTTCATGGCAGAATTTTTAAAGCCTACACTTGGCTCTTTGGTGAGCCTCTGGAATTTTTTTCAGTTTCGAAATTGTATGACGAAATCAAGTGATGGAGAAATAAGGGACGGGCACGAGAGGCTGGTCGTGGCATCGCAGATTTCTATTCGCGTTCTCTCGCGGTTGTTTGCTCTCGCGCGAGAGAGGGCCCCGGGGGGATTCCGCATGCACATTTCCTCAACGCGAACGGCGCACATTTTCCAACGCTGCCGGAAGAGTCGAAGGAGGCTGCTTCGATGCGGTTTCATCCCGCGCGTTCTTCCTCCATTACCGTCCAGACAGCGAGGGAAATGTATGTGTGCCGCGTTGTGACAGGCCTTTGCGAGCTTACCCTCCAGAGGGAATATGGCTTATTCCAAAAACTGTTGAAATTCTTCTCGAGCGAAAAAAGAGAGAATTACAAACCCTCTCGCGTATACACAATATGAAAAACATATTTGGCTCATATCGAGCAAACACCACAAATTTCGCTTTATTACAATTGTATCTTTCATGTGTTTCATATTTATTACTTTTCTGAATTTTTGTTCTTTTTTCATGATTACGTGATGATAATTTTTTTAAAAGAGAAATATTTAAAAAAAACGAAAAAGTCCGGGTAAAACTGAGCTTCGGAAAATTTATGTTTCCGTTTCAACGGGAACCGTGAAGAGGCGGAAACTTTTTGATCTGTTTATATCGCATTTGCAGCAGCGATTTTGCCGATTCGGCATGCGATCGATTATCGACAAGACGCACGCGTAAACGATAGGCGAGCGAGAATGCATGCACACAAAACAAATTAAATCGTCTACTTGATGCGGTTTGGGCATATATATAGGATCCTCAGTGGAATCTCATCGCTGTACTACAAGAAGCTTTATGCGATCGACAACCGATGAAATGAGATCTAATTTCCTGAATCTAAAAATATATTTACGATTGCTCGTATATTTTATTAAAGATTAATACATCCACAATTGATCAGTCACGAATAATAACTTCCAAATAAAAAAAACTTAACGAATGGACCTATGCTTTTTGCAGCATATAAAATTAATTGAAGAATTAAAATGTTACACAAAGAGAATATTATCGTATAATTTGTGGTAGACTTGAGTTTAATTTTACTATGTTCAACAATTCTGTGGGACCGTGTTGCCAAATTTTTAATTATTACTATGGCGTTTAGTAAAATATACCTATGACAAGTAGAAAATTTACTATGATCGACAGTAAAAATTAACAAGATTTTCGTATTTTTACCAGTTCACTATATCAATCAGCACTGTTTCTGGCAACATGGTCCCACGTTACGAAATAACGTGGGATAGTAATTTTTACAATAAAATTTTCTCCGTGTATAGTATAAAAATAAATATTGTAAATAATAGTAACGATCGCGACTGACTCTTTGCCGCGCATGTAAACTGAGTAACAAAGTACATTCGAGTCTGTAGATAATGCCACTATTGGAGCACACACGTTGTACGCACATTGTGTGCGGATTTTCACCTGATTTCGCGACGAACAACGGTTCCAAGTTACTTTAGCCCCGATCTCTCGGGAGAGAGAAAACGCGCGCTTGTGGTTTGTGCGCAGAGAAGCAAACCTGGAGAACTTGGCCCGATTTGGATAGGAAAGTTCAACGAGCCACCCAAAACCGCGTTTGAGCTATTATTTATTATTATTTCTCCCCAAACACAAACGTGTCACGCCTCTTTCTGTTTGCGCTCCGCATATATTGGAGCTTTCTATTCCGGCCCTAATCTTATATTTCTCTTTCGCTCATTATTTTCCAACTATATGTTTTACGACAACACGATGCGGAGAGAGTGATCGGTCGATTAATATAGTACACGCTTAGTCGTTTCGAACACACCCCTTTGTTGTCCGAGCTTCTAAATTTATTCATTTTCCATTATAGACAAAATTATCGTAGACACTAAGTACTTATATACTTACGTTTTTTATCTAAAACTTTTGTTTTGCAAAAATAAATATATTGGAATATGAAGAATAGACTTTTCCCTGATGTGCGCGTAAAGACTGTAATTTGAATAATAAACAGAGTCGAAAAATAAGAAAATAAATCACGAAGAAAAGTGCGGATGAGATATAAATTTAATATTCTGTTTCGTCCTATGTACGGGGTTGTTAAATTTGCGGTTAAATGTTGCAGTTTGCATGTACGCGGAAACACGTTTATGATTTACATATCGCGCGAATTCGAGCACGGACAAGCTGGCTGGTCGTTATGCGTGTTCCATCAATGGCCGCATTATATTCCTCGTAAAAGCGATCATCGTTAATACCGAGTGCGTTGGACAGTCACTCTCGATCCTTCGTAACTATATAATATTTATGCTTGCTGGGGATTGCGAGTGAACGTAAAGTAAACGTAGAGATTTTAGAGTACCAGATGCATTGTTTTATAATTCCAAGACAAATATAAGTCCATATTTTTAATTAATTTTCAAAATATAGCAAAAGATAGTTTATTTTTAAGTTTTAAAAATATTGAAGTGTTCACTGACAGTTTAATATGAATAAATTACATGAAATTCATCTTCAAGTACTTCTTAATTCTTACTTTTTAAATGTTTCTTTTGTGAAAATGAAATAGGCCCGGAAACAGTGCGTGCACTGTAAAAAACGGAAAACAATAAAATACTGATCAACGAATGAACATAATATGTCTTCGAACTTGAAATTTCATTTAATAAAATGAGAATTATTCATTCGATGATTTAAAAAACAATACGCATTTTTTAATAACGATTAAAAAAACAAGCGAATATAGTTGACCGGTTTTCTTTGTGTACATACATTTTTCTCTCTCTGTTTTAATTTTTTCCACGAATCGCCAGAGTCAAAGAATTTTATTATGGACTTGTACATCGAAGCAATTTGTCAAAGAGCGATTCATTCGCTTGGATTTGTTGCACTTGATTTGGCATGTTTGCACAGTAGGGGTGAAATCAATTAAATGGACGCCGGAAAGTATACGGTCGCGTAAATAGACGACAGAGGAGATCACAACGAGAGAAGCTGCGAAAATTTTTCTCACGCCGACATTCAAGCTTGTCTATAGAAAATTATCAGTTTATCAGTCATCCTATACGAGTTTATGATTTTTCATATTACATTGTAAAGTATGGTAAAAGTATTAAAAAATAAAGTATGAGATAAAAATATAATAAGAAAGAAAAAGGTAATAAAAAGGAGACCATTTGAACTTCCACATTCGCTATTATTTTTATTCTCGCAAGATTTTCCTATTCTCCCTTTTCTTCATTTCTTTTTCCGCTTTTCTCCTTCCTTTTTTTCTTCGATCTCTGCTCCCCGGGAAATCGCGAGAAATTCAATTCGTTTTATCGCTTCGTTTACTTCTGTTTCCGGTGATGCAATATTCCATAATAAAAACGCGATGGATCGGGGAATCAAGAAGGGTTCGTATTGCCCGCGGTCGCGATACATCGTCGGTACGAGGTAAAACGCAACTTTTGTTACCTCACCGTGTTCATAAAAATCTGCGATCCTTCGTTATTCTTCCGTACAGTAAAATAAAAATTTACCGCAGAATATGCATCACGGTGGAAAATTCACTCGACAAAATTGTGTATTTTCTCTACTTTTAACTCTCTGATAAATTACATTACGGTTTTGTCCATAGAGTCGACTATGGGTCTTTCAAAAAAAAAAGTATAGCAATAAAAACGAAGAAAAAAAGAACGGAGTACGCGCGATACCGTTGAAAGCTCACGTTAGGAATAAAAGCTCATAAATCTGCCTGGCGCCGTGTTTCTCCGTGGCGTCACGTGGGGTAATGAATTTTTCTTTTTCCCGGTTCACCAAATTTTGCGAATTCTCTCTCATCGCCCTGTGTCCTCCTTTTTACGTGCCGTGATCACGGCAGCGAGAAATTCACCAGCTTACCCGTACGTGTCATGGACAGCGGATGAGGGAAAATATTACGGAAAAGGCCACATCGACGTCTAAATTTTTTACAAAACCCCCGGTTCCGCTGACCACTATATATCCTCGTTTCTCAATTTTGGATTCCAATCGCGATGCAACGCGAAATGGGAAATAAAGTTTTTCACCACAGCGGAAATTTTTCCTCGGGATGATCGATTTTAGCAAAAAAAATATATACACCGAGGTATCAGTTTCATTCGGTTATTTCTTTTTTAATGTCCTTTTTTTCGAAAAAAATAATTTTTTTGAACTTGACGTTTTTAAATATTTTTTAAACTTTGAATAAAATGATAAATTCACTTCTTTTCAATTGAAAAATAAAAAGAAAAAAAGATAAAAGAGCGTTTTTTTTTGTTAAATATCAATGTATCCAACTTCGGATGAATTCGAATAAGCATATCACTCGGGAAATATGCATATTCACATGTTCAGCGTTGTTATCGGTCATTGGCCCCCTGAGAAGTCGATACTTTCGGAATGAATAAACGCGGGGATGCATTAAACTTTCAACGGGAATGGCAGAAACGCTTTTCCGAACTGAAGCCCTCGCGCCGTCTACTTCCGGCCTATAGGCTTGTAAATTTTATAATAGATTCAACTTTTGTACGTGTGCGCCGTTCCCACGAGAATGAGAAGACTGCGGCGTAACAAACTCTGCATCAGAAACACAGAAAAAGAGCAAAAGAAACGCGATGAGTCTAACTTTCCGGAAGGAAAATAATATATGTTTTTCCCTTTCAAAAAGCTCCAGAGAAAATATGATTACTACTCGCGTTAACATATCGTTTGCGTATAAAATAGCGATGAAATAAAACAGAACTTCACGTGATGAATTTCACTCACCCTGCATTCTGATTATCCTTTTAATATAAAATTTCTCTCTCACAACCGAAAAAGACGATGTAGGACGTACTGTATTCCATTGATAACGTCACTTTTTTCGTTATACGATATAACGTCACTTTTTTTTTATTTCACTCTCGAAGATTGCTATGAACAAACTGTCACTGAGTAAGAAAGTAAAAGCAGAGAGAGAGAGAGAGAGAGAGAGAGAATGAAAAGAAAAAGGAAATAAATTCACCGCGTTCTTGAAATTCACGACGTTCGTTTTTCGGGCGCGATATAAACTTCGTAAAAAAAAAGGTGCGCCGGGGATGTGTAACGAGAAACTAAAGTCGAGCGGTCGTTCATGCGACTAGACGCGAGCTGAGTTTTCTGAGCGAAAAACTACGAAGAATGGGAGAGACGGAGCACACGGTCTCTAACGAAACGACTTTGAAAATCGTTACTATACAGAGACATGAGGCCACACGACTGAGTCACGGGAAGGTGAAGAGAATCCATTGGGCGTCGTGTGATTACGAATGCGGTGTCTTGAATCCCCCTTGTCGACTCACTAAGAATACAGATAGATTATTCTCTCTCTCTCTCTCTCTCTCTCTCACGCTTCGCCTCCGCACGTTCTCAAAATACGTATACGAACTTAAAAACGTGTATTGTGAGCTGCTCCTATCTATCGAGCGCGATCGGAATAACGTTTACCCCGAAGATTTATATACTGTTATTCCACGATCCCTTGACTGCTCTTCCTCCATTCCTTTCTTCGGTATCTCTCGCATCGTGATTGGCAGTATTTTCGGGCCTTATACAGCTTTCCCCGTAGAATTATCGATATTAAAAAATCCAGTGAAAAAAAAAAAGAAACAAAAGTGTGGATATATCTTAATTATTTCCTTGGAGACTAGAAATAAGCTGACTTAGAAGAGTCTGATGTAAATGCGCCCTCAATACTTATTATTTCTTTCCTGATATTTACGAGTCACGATTCTTTGTTTAACATTGTTGTGCGTTTTACGAGTTAATTTACAGAGAGATTTTACGATCGTTCAGGAATAGGGGGACACAGCTAGGACGGGGCGGAAATGTATCACCTCGAGAAACGATTCTCGTTTAAGGATCGCGCTGCCATTCGAAACTCAAATGGCCCGTGGCGAAGTACACGATTGTAACATTCCTTCGCGTTACCCCGATCGAGTCCCGCGGTCACGTTTCCAACGAGCTACTGAACCGTACGGACGCGCACACTTTTGCGCGACGAACCCGTCAACCATTTTCGAGTCTTAACTATATTCTTCAACCACTTATTTCAAGACTCAGGAAATTAGATATATGTATATACATCGAAATACAAATTCGAAGCAACGTTCGAAAGCAAAAGACAAATTTTTTTTCAAAAAATCATCATTTCTAAAATATTTTTATCTATAATAAAATATTCACATCAGCACGATGACCTTATTAAGAAATAATAAAGTAAGTTGCTATTGTAATAAAAAAAATAAAATATTAGAAAATCAATTATTACATCCGGAATCGTCAGGGATAAAATGAACGAAAAATCTCTGAATATGTAAAACAGAGCGTTTGGCGTGTGGACTTTCCACTCTGACTTAGTTTCAGGCGATGTATCAGCGATGAGTGATCGATCGGTGAGTCATCTTCGTCGCCCGAAGAGTCAATGATTTGAAACGATAATGTATTTAAATATAAATGTGCGCGTCTCTTCGTAATTCCACGAGCTAATTACCGTTGAAACTTCGCATCTTTGTATGCATCATCTTAATCCCGCAAAATAGTGGCTTTGTTCATGACGAATCATATTTTTTGTTTTGCTTTTTTATCTCTCTTCCGCAGTATATGTATATATTCACCTTATTTTTGTCTTTCTTCGTTTAAAAAAATCTCGTAAAGCTCGAATGGTGTCGTTAGAGCTCCATTATACTTCGGATATGATTATATATTTCCTCCTCTCTTCCCGTCAGCGTACGAGATTTGATTTTTGCACGTAGCCGTGGGTCTATAAAAGCCTGTTTACTGCACCACCTTTTCCGTAAACCCGGAACCACCAGATGCACGCACGTGACCAGAATCTTGATTAGAACTCGAAGAAGTCAACCAAGAAAGAAAAACAATATTTATAAAAAAAAAGCTATAGTATGAATCTATTGAATCCGTCGAAAAGTACTTCGTTCAAAAATAATAATATATCGTGAGTCAAAAACGTGGCTCTGTTTAAAATTCTCGCGTTTGTTAAGATCGCTTCTTGAGAATATAATTTGTCAAAAAATTCTCTGCAATTAGTATCACTGCTATATAGTCCGACTATTTTTCAAAGCCGTAAACGCGCGTAGAAATACGTGTATTCGCAGTGTTAACCCGATGGAAAAAATGTTGGAAGATAAATGAGGGATGACGTCGTTACACCCTCGAGAGATTTCTGGGCGAAAAAATAATGTAAAAGTGTATATCTATGCGAAGAGAGAGAGAGACGAAGAGAGAAATAGTCGTCGGCGGAGGAAGAATTCACCCTCGGGACCGTCGTGAGTCACGGTACCTTGGTCTTTACAGCGTGTCTCTCGCTTGCCGCTTTACCCTTGTCGTCTAGCTCGAGCCTCGAAGTGAGACCGACAAGTTTAATTGAGTCTGGGGAATCCGTTTTGCACACTTTTTCAACTGCCTCAATATCCTCCACCTCGTTTTCTTTCGTTTCTCCTCCACTTTTTACGCTCGCCCAGCGTGACAAGTCGCCAACATTGTGGGAAACTTTTGCACGAGAAGTACCGGTAAATAAAATATAATATAATATCGCGTGGCTATTAAGTATCGCCTTTCGAACTTTTCCACTGGCTGTGTTTCTCGCCCCCCGGCGGGTCTCGACTTCCGGAGAATTCTTATTTTTATTTATTTTCAATTTTTCTTTTATAATTTCCTTTCAAAGTTTTGAGACACTTTGAGAGTTTCGATAGGAAAAAAGAGAAACACCGCCAAGAGTGAAACGATGAGAGAGAAAGACAGAGAGAGAGACTAAAAGCCATCTTTGTATCATCGAAAATACAAAAATGATCACTCTTTTTGCTATCTTTTTTTCGTTTCTTCTCCTCTCACAAGTTCACGGTTCCACTTGGGAACCCGAGAAGTTTTCCGGTTGGCTCTATCGTAAATCGTACGAAAATATCTCTCTCAACAGATTTTCTCAGCACACTCTTGCGAAACTCGTAAAAGGAGTGCACGGAGGAGACACGAGGCAAAAACTTGGTTCGGGCTGCTCGCTTCATCGCTGAGGGTATTTCTGGGACAAATCCTTAGTTTTAGCGACGTACACGTGTACATACACAGTCGGTCAAAAGTTTGAGATTGCTAAAGTATAACCAGCCAAAACTCTTGCCTCTTCATCATATATTAAAGTATTATCATGCTCATTTATTTCTTTTTCACTATCCTGTACGATAATGATATTGATGCCAAATAGTATGATTACAATGTATTGATTAAAAATAAGTCTGTGATTTTAAAAAAAATGGCTCGTTCTACTTGAAATTTTTTTCTGTATATCTTTTGTCGTATGACTTAAAGTGATGTGAAACACCCAATTTTTAGTGAATTTTCGGACAAATTCCACGCTCGTATTTTTTAAGCAAATGAACTAAAATTTGAATATGTTATGCAGTGTACAGTGTACTAAGGCGTGACACTGTTGGAATTTCAAAGAAAAACCAAAGTCAAAAATTTTTTTTTCGTTTTTTTGAAATTCCAAGAATGTCATGCATAGTGTACATTGCATAACATATTCAAATTTCACTGAATTTGCTTGAAAAATACAAGCGTGGGACTTGTCCGAAAATTCACTAAAAATTGGGGATTTCACATCACCTTAAAATGTGTAACTCGCTAAAAAAATTTCTGACATAATTCAAAACTTTTGTGTCGCGGTGTACCTATTTATAAATATATAGCCGAAGTCATCAGCTCGCGTCTGTCGACTCGTATACGCAAGTTATATACAGGAACGCTTTCAAGTGAGTTCGGGAGTAAGGACACGTTCCTCGACAACGTCATCGTTGTGCTCTCGGCTTAAACGGTACTTTTTCCTTCTTTGTGTACGCCAAGAGACAAAGAGAACGGTGCATAGGAGTGAGCGTTGAATGGAGGTAAAACGCATACGCATGAATTTCAAGAATGTTTCGAAAGCTGCGGAAAGTTCACGGTTTATGTCCCAAGCACACACGACCTATTCCTTTTTCGTCGTTCGCCCAGCAGCACCAAAGCTCGACTTGGCCAAAACCACTCAAATTTTTCTTCAATTTCTTAAAAAGGGTGGCGAGCCAAATTGATCACGTCAGTGATAAATATACAAGAAATTTAAGAAAGTAGAGAATTTTATCAAATTCTTTCCGAGTATAAATACGTTACTATCAAATATGAAAAACAAAACAATTTTTTTTTCTTAAATTTTTCCATTACATAGTTATTGTACAGTACAAAATTAAAGTTTCTGATATGAAGAATAAAATTTGTGTGTATAAATACATTCTGTGTGTAAGGATATACGTTTAATGCTAAATAACTCGAAAACTATTTTTAAAAATCTAAAAAAATGATTAATTTTTAACCCGACTTTATTAAATTCTCTATATTTAAACTAAAAATATATCTAAAAAAGGTATCATGTACTAAAATATTAAATATTGATTGTACATTTAAAATATAAATGCGTAAAGTAAAAAAAAATTAAAATTGGGTGGATTTAAAAAGCTGATTGCTCGAGTTGAAAAAGGTGCGAGCTTTACCATCAGTGTGGATGATATGTAGGGAAGTGCATAATTCCATACTCATACTGAAAATGTGCAACGAGCGTTTTTTTGCAGTACCCCGAGGAAAAAAGAAGGATCGAGGTATCATGAGGTTTGAATAAAAAGAGGCGGCTGTTCCGGTTTTACCGCGCAGTAATTCCCGAGAGTCTTCTTTCAATCTTTTATTTGATTTTTTGCGAAAAATTCACCAAGAGACGGGACACATGCACCGCTGCGTTATATTCTCTGTCTGTCTTAACAACCCGCTCGCGTTCCTCGCGTCACCCTGTTCTTTGCATAATTTCTCGTTTCTTAATGAAGTGTGCTCAGGGGATGAGAGAGCTAGGTTTATAACGGCGGTGAAAGAAGACTTCTCTCCGCCAAGCTCTCGCACTCCGAATAATCGCATATGGAAAAAAGGAAGAGTGAGCTACGAGGGTGAAATTGAGAGAATAAAACTCGCAGACCTGAGAGAATTAAGCTCGAGAGTCATTTTCGGTAGAATATACTGTCTTGTAATTTCGAATCACGTTCCAGCTCTATAATAAAACATATTTTAGAAAAAAGTTATACGAGTAGAATAACGTAGATATACTCCGTTTTTTTTTCTATACCTAAAAATGTCACAACTATTTTATTTTTTATAAATCAATATAAGTAGACTTTCAAAAAAAAAGAGAACGGAAAATTCGTCTTATTCTCGTGTGCAACAATTGTTTTCTTTTCAGCTATTATTCGCATAAAATTAGAAACAAAACGCAAACAGTTTTTTCGTCTTTATCTGCATGTGACAATCTTCGTCGTTACGTAATACTATTGTTCGAAGGACACGCGTGTCCTTGGTACGATCGAGACAACGCATTTATCGTGTCTTGTTATCGAACGCATCCGTAACCGGCGAGTCACTCTTCCAGCAGCTTCCGCTTTTTGCGCTTTATTATTCTGGCCAAGGTGGGGAATATGCGGGAATAATTCGCAATAATAAGTGGGAAACGTACTGGCGCTAAAATACGGTTCAACTCGATTTGCGTTTCCTCATTCTCGCGAAGGTCGCGTCGTACAACTCGTCGTGCCCCGGTTTCGTTGTTCTAGAAACAATATGGACTCGCGCGAGTGTTCGGCAAAAATTCAATTGATTTTTTAAAAATACAAACGTTGGCGACGTATGGAAGAAATTTAGATAAAAATAAAAACTGGAGAAACGCCAAAAAATGGAAATCGTGTTCTTATATTGCGTCTGCCCTTTTGGACTGCAGTCAATGCGGACGGTGAGCAAACTCTCTCGAAAAATTTCACGCCCTCTTGAGACTTTGGGAAACTGATCGACTTATAAATCAGGAGGAGAACGGGAGGGATCGCGAGAGGTGGCTGGGAGCCTCGTTAGTTAAAATCCGAAGGATGGCAAATGGATCGAACAATTTGTATCCGGACACCGAAACCGTTATATCTCTTCTATTCGCCCTCTCCGATTTTCTCGCGCGGTATATACGACAAATTCTGTATCTCCGGCGTCTCGACTATCCCACGATTCTCGATAGATCTGTCTCTTCGTGAGAGAAGAGCGCACGTGACTGCGAGAGAGCTGACTCGACAGTCTGAAATTCCCTGACCCATGAGAGAGACATCTCCTTCCTCTTATCCTGCCTCGTTTCTTCTTTCAATCCTCCCTTATACTCGCGATCACTCCTAAATCTCGCGGAGCGTCTCATTGTAAGAGACGATCGTAGAAGGATAAAATTTTCATCATTTGTCTTATTTCCCTTACTCTATATTTATATATATAACTTTTTTTTCATTTTTAATAATCAATTATTGCTATACTATTACTTTCTTTTATATTATATTAGAATAGGAGTCGCGCGTAACAGCTGTATATTGTATTTTTCCAAAAGTTGAAAAAAGACGCCAAGTAATGAAAGTGTGTATTCTTTCAGAACAAAAAAATATTTTTCAAAAAAAATGAAATCTAACTTTCAG
>JAPYYW010002424.1:642-21064 GCA_030522545.1 Cremastinae sp. A BG-2022a | reverse complement strand
GACGCAGCATGTAGTCGTGAAGGGTTTCTCTAGCGTTCCTATGGAGAGGTTCTTTTATGAAAAGGAGAGAGGCAAAAAACAGAGCGAGTCGAGAGCGCGTAGCGTCCGCCTAGTGGGGGTACCATATATATAGACAAAAATCTTCCCCTTGGGGGCTTTGCCGTTCTTATTGAGAGTTCGTACTGTATTTTGAAGCCTGAGAATATGCAAAAAAATGGGGATAAATAGTCAAAACAGTTGTTTAGGGAAATGCAATTTAATCTCTTACGAGACAAAAAGAACGTGAATTTTCTTTATTCGCCGCATTCCAACGATGGAGGGGTTGAAATATGTTGGTATTTATAAGCGGTTGCGAGGGTGTTTGGGCGCGTGTGTGTATCGTGCGCGGTAGGCTGCCATGCTGTCTCTCCGGAACGCGACCGAGGAGAAACGTCCAGGAGTCGGCAGGGATGGCCAGGGGGCGGCGCGGGGGGAGAAGGAGGAGGAGGAGGAGGAAGAGGACGCGGATGGTGGGAGGAAGGATAGGTTACCTGGCACGGATCGATCGAACGGAATAGATAAAACGCGAGGGCGAAGCCTGCGAGACACAACTCGACGAGGTTAGAGAGCCCGATATTCCGAGCACGAGGAAAAGGCCTTCTCTTTAACCGAAAATCTATTTGCGTGTATAGTCTCTTTAACACTATAAATATACGCCAGCTGAAGCATTAACTTTTCACTGGGAGCGTTCGAAGGTTTTTCTCCTCGCTGCTTCTCAAAATGTCAAGAACGTTTTTGGATTCCTTCAAATTTCTCTCAAATCCGATAAAACATTCATCAGTTTTTTGCACATTCGAGTACCTCGATAGTATGATTTGTTGGTGATTTGAAAAGATGTTAAATAAAATTGACGTTATTGAAATTTGAAATAGCTTTACAGTCGTTTAAGAATAATCAGGCTTCAAAGTTGCTGTGATTTAATATTTTGCTTCTTATGGATAATTCGTAGATTTGCACTGAATACAAATTAAAAAAAAAATATTCTTATAAATTTTTAAGGTATAATAGTGTACCGATAGAACTACCTTGAGCAAATCAAGCGATTTTTTTGAACAAATCCTGTAAATAATTATGTTTAAAAAGTTGAAATAAAATGAAGTAACGATAGAAAAAAAAAGATTGAATAAATGAAGAGACGACAAAAATTTTAATTCTTGTTAAAAGGCACTTCGGAAAATCCGTAGACTCCCCGCTGATGAATGTATTTCCCGAGTGATGCGGAAAAGTGCGTTGATTTGGATAATTAGCGCGAAATTCGCGATCCGTAAGAGCCGAATAGATGTCCCGAAGTTCGCGGTGGCTTGGACAGGGAAGAAAGGAGGATATAAAGAGGAGAAATTGAGACGGAGAGACGAGCGAACGTTGGCATTGGCACTGAGCCCTGAGAATCTAATCCCGAGGCCAGCAATGGCCCAACGACTGACAGAGTCAAAATGGCGAGAAATGAGAGAGAGAGAAATAGCTAACGAGAGAGAGAGAGATACGTTTGAATTCTCCGAGAATAGCTAGACAACCGCGGATCCCAAAATTCGTTGGTGCGGATGCCTGCGAGAATCCTCTGCGGATTCTCACCAGGATCCAACCAGGATTAGACTCCGAGCAATTCGAACCATCTGCCAGTACGCAAATGCATGAAGCATGTACGAACGCTTTCGTTTATCGGAGAAAATTGTGCGACCTTAGCCAGCTTCGAACTTGGAGAATTAAATTAATTTTTTTTTTTCGAAACGAAACACCGAGAAAAAAAATTTCATCGAGAAAGATGAAATGGGTGTAATAACATTTTTCATTGATTGCAAACTGATAAAATTCCCTCGTTGATAGTTATCGAAAATAGTTAGATGTGAGATAGAGATATAATGTGTACAGTGGAAACAAAACTGATAAGATACGTCGAAAAATCAATTATTCAATGGGGGGGGGGGGGGCAAAAAAGTAGATTTTGATGGTGGAAAAAGTGTATTTATACTAATTATCAGAATTTTTACTGATAAGCGTCTGACTGGTGATGACTCGTCGATGAAATCGTCGCTGATGAAGCGAGTATAAAAAGTAAACAATAATTTCGATGACGACGTCATTAGTACAAGACTCACCGAAATGGGACTAACATTAGAAATTACATCTTGAGAACGAATCAAGTTCAAGTCATCGAAACTTACCTGAAACAATAAATCAATGATTTAAATTAGTTAAATTTCATGATCAATTATTATCATCCATTATATAATTAAAATTATTTTTTTGTACAGAAAATTGAAGTGTTTTCGTCTTTTAATTATTAAAATCGAGTGGATTTTCTTCTGAATCTCCTGAAAAAAAGTGACTATTGATATTGGGAAAGGGATCTAACCGAGGAACGAAAGAAGAGTGCTTTGAAAGGAAGAAAACGATTTTGAGACTCCGAATAAGACGAAACGGCGAAAAGAGGATCAAACCGCTATCATTCAGATTGCATCCAAGATACGAGTCGTTTCGAGTTAAAATTTCTTGCTTCGTCATTATATCATAAAATCAATAATCAAAAGTGAGATCTATGAATCATCAATCTTGATCTTCATTTACAGCTTAGAAAAGAATTATTTACAATTTTTTTTTTCAATAAACAGTAAATCAAAAGTGATAAATTGATTTTTGGTGAATTTTGAAAGAACGAAGATGGTTCGTTCGACAGGGAATCTCTCGTGCATGTAGGGAGCGGGTTACGTGAAGGATGTTGCCCGTAAATTTCATTCACTTTTTAATATCGAGAACGTCGAAAATCCAGTATGCATCGGCTAACTGGCACTCGACCAAAAAACGGGATGAAAAGATATTGGTGAATGGTTTCGAATGAATGAAGAACGGATTGATAAATTTCAACAATTGCCGCATCAGACACTATGAAAAAAAAGTGCATATGAAGCTTCAATATACGAAAATATTCTAATTATACAAATTCGAAAAACTGAAAAATCATGCCTCCATTTTTCATTTGTTATATTATTTTGAATGTACGTTTCGTTATCACTGAAACAAGACTCACTTTAACCTATGTCCGGTTATCATGAATAAATTTTATCGGACCATTTTTGACACAACTTATCCCACACGAAACTACTAATTTTGAGTCGAGCGGAGATTCGAACGATGAAGAAGAGTAATTGAAATATATTATATGTTTATTTGTCTATACTAATAAATTACAAAAATTATTGATTTTTCTTACGCCTCTTAAATTCATATTTATTGTAATAAATTTTGTGCTCGATAAATTCTTTAATATAAACTTTTAAGAATGTATGAGCGATATTTTTAAAAATATGAGAATGTGATAAATTTTTGGTATTTTGTTCTTAAGAGTATGAAAAAATTGTGTGTAAAATATGAAAACGTTTTACTGAATTGTTTAACAGTTATCAAACTCCAAAGTTGCTGAGATTTAACATTGATTTTTATGAAAAAAATCGTAAATTTGCACTGAATACAAATTTTTAAATATGAGATTCTTGTGACCTTTTCTTATCTATTCGTATAGTAGTGTTTATTTTATATACACGGTTATTTCAAAATGTTTTACTAAAATTTGTTTTAATTTAATTGTTTAAACAATAACAAATATTTAAATTATTGTTCAAATATGCTCAAGTTGAGAATCAAACTAAGACTCCAAAAATTGGCAACTTATTATTAAAAATAGCCACAGTTTGTCTATTATGAATTCAACGTCAAAAATTTATTTTTAGCTAGTATTGTCTGTACCATAAGTCCTTAATTGAATTTGAAGTAAAAAAAATTTAGCTGCAGTTTGTGAGTTATCTAATTAAGAAGTTATAATTTCTAATTGATGCTGCTCTAGAATTGAGAACGTTACTTTGTCGTTACCCAAGCCTGCATATCCTACATTATAAAACGAAACCGACTGGAAAAACAAGGGAAAAAAACGTCCTAAAAACAAGGGAAAAAAAAGAAAATGAGTTTTGCAGCTATCTTTTTTGTGTGATACATCTGAGAGATCATTTTAATACGGAAAATCAGGAGTTGCCGGTTTCGAATTCGATCGTGCGGACATCCAGCTTGTCGTAGCGGGACTAATCAGGCGTTGCCTGATTGAGCCAAGTAGAGCTGATATCAAGCTCACCGTAGCACGAAAAATCAAATATTCTCTACTGTGTGCTGGATTAGGAAAACCGATACATACGTCGCCCTTTTGATCTTGAGAATTATAGGCGTTATGAAATGAATTTTCGAATAAATATTATTTTTCCTAAACTTATTCATTTTGTAGCATTATTAATTTATCTATTTTATTAATTATTAATAATTAACCTATTTACGAAATTAAATAAATGAATCAAATGAATTTAGATACGATTTCTTGAATATTTACTTCGTGAAAAAATTTATATTTTTTAGATTCACATGAAAAATTTATTCTGCTCGCTTGTGCAATAGGTAGCGAGCTGAACAATAGTTTATCATAAATTTTATTAAATTTTGAGTTTGTTTGACCAGTTGTCTCAAACTGTATGCCCTCGCTCTCGAAATTTATTTCAAAGTTCAACGTCGCGTCCTCAGTTTCATAACGAACTTATTTTTTTTTTTCGTGTTTCCCATCTCGTTTCAACCGGCGAGAAGAACGTCCAAGAGAATATTTATGGGAAATAATTCGCGAGTTAACATGAACGAGTTCATTGTGCGGCCAAGGCGTTTTAACGAGACGGTTGGACGAGAAAAAAGGAGGAGAGAAAGAAGAGGGAATATCCTCCGGATTGTCTCACCCCAGCTTTTCATCACGTTCCAGAAGATTTTGTTGGGGAACGTACAGCTTGGTGAAAATTCAAGAAAGCTCGACCGTACAATTTTGGTTTTATTATTAGAACACAGTTTTATGAAGAATTGCAAATTATCGTCACTAATTCCTTCATATTTGAATGATTCAAATTGTTATATTCTTCAAAATAAACAAGAAGTTACTTTCAAGCGAAAAAAAAACTTGAGGTTAATTTTTTGGAATTAAAACAGTTTTGGATGGACCTGTACGCGTTCGTGTATTCACTCCGATAGCCCTTGATGACCCCACTAGCGTTATCATCATTCGCGCATTGCGCTCAATGGCCGACCCTCATCTTCACTTCTTTGCCCCCCCTTCCCTTTTTCATCATCTCTCCGTCTCGCTTTCTCATCCTCTCTCATTGCCAGGCTTTCATCTCGCATTATTTCTTTAAAAAAAGTCGAAAAATGTATTTTTTTTTAAATGTAAAAATGCACAAAGCACCAAAAATCTAAAAAATGATACGACTTCGTGAATCTGTATTCTGTCCTTTGCACGTTCGAGTCTCGAAAAAAATTAATTTTAGTCCTTAAGCGTTTGAGAGAAGAAAGTGTGTTGAGAAAAAAAAAAGAAGTGAAACGAAAGTTTCGTGCACGATGCGAGGATGAATTTAAATCGATTTCCAAAGTTTCGTCGCACGGGAAGTTGGGCAGACGTCGCAGAGAATTCGGAATCCCGGCGAACGGAGAGAACGCGGAGACGGGGAAAAAAGAATAAAGGGAAGAAGAGTAAAAGTCGTGACGTATACGGTGCAGGGCTGCGGTGGCTCGTCGATAAAGTGAAAGCGAAGGGGTAAAACGGATGAGAATCCCGCGTATACGGAAGGCCCGAGAGGTGGATATTTAATGGAATGAATCCGAACGGGAACTAAGAAAAAAAAATACTTTTTGGTCTATAGTTTTATCGATTTATCGTATTCTTAGGAATTCCTTGAAAATTTGTACAAACCTTTAAGGAGGTTGGCTACATATGACGAAATGATACAAATTCGTTCAAATTTGGAGAGAATATTCTTCCATGTGAAATATGCGAATACAATTTTTTTTTAGAATTTTCGTCTACGTATTTTTCGAACAATTGAACCATGAAATAGCCATTTTAGAGAATATAGATATACATTCCGTGTATAAGGACGTAACTTTACTACTCGATTACTCGAAAATAATGTAGACGATATTTTTTTTCTGAATTTATATAAATTTCTTTAGTGGCAAAGAACATTCTCTCTAATTTTCATCATGTTCTTAACAAATTTCCTTTCCCTATACTTTTAACATGTAAAACGTCATTTATTTTCGCCATTTGTAGCCAACCTCCTTAATATAGTACATATATGTGTGTATCAAATTTTAAGAGGATTCATCACGTAGAAATCGAGATATTTATTGTTTAAAATTTCAATTTTTGGTATTCTCCCCTAAGAGCCATAAGGGGTAAAATGAATGAGAAATTCGCGTATATGGAAGACCCGAGAGGTGGATATTTAATGAAACGAATCTGAACGGGAACTTAGAAAAAAAAAACTTTTTGGTCTATAGTTTTATCGATTTATCGTTTTCTTAGGAATTCCTTGAAAATTTGTACAAACCTTTTTTGATATGGCATACAAATTTGTATCAAATTTTAAGATGATTCATCACGTAGAAATCGAGATGTTTAATGTTAGAAATTTAAATTTTTGGTATTCTCCCATAAGAGCCCGTATTAAATATTGCGATTTTTTTTAATCCTAAGATTATGATTTTTTTATTTTCATACATACTTAACAATGTACATGTCACCTTGGATGACTTTGAATTTTGAGTATGTTGTTCTTGAAACAATCTGCAACAACTTTTTTTTAATTGACTTAAGCTCAAAAACCACATGGTATGAAGATAAATTAAAACAAAAACTTTTGATTTGACTGTACCGATAAAACTACCTTAACATGAATTCTTCGATTACGCCCAAATAAGTAGCATTTTCATTGTCTACAGGAAATTTTGTGAACTTTTGAAAGGTACCCCTTTCCATTTTTTTTAAAATAATCTTCAAGACGTTGTAACTTTTCAAATAATTGATATCTTGGAGAGAATCTTTTTCGCCGTACAATCGAACTACAATAGAACCTCATATTATAGCGAACGCTGTGACATTGTAATGAACGACGCAATCCCATACGTTCGTCTATTGTATTTTTTGAAAAATGAGACAGCAGTGTCTTGTGTTGTATAAAAATCCACGAGAGCTAAAAAAGTATATAGCCGGTTTGTAGACAATAAAAATGGAGTCTGTATCCAGCAGCCGACAACGAAAGAAGGAGGGAGAGAGTTGGGAAAGATGGCTTAAAGAGAATCTACGAGTGTGCTGGAGAAATGTCGATCGATAAACTCCGCAGTATCTTCTCATTTCGTAATTCTCTTGTCATAATTAGTAAAAAAAAGGTAATAATTCCCTGAACTCATCAAACCTGAAGAAAAAGCAATTTGAATTCAAGCATTTTTTAACGCAATATAAAAATAAATTTTTTATATTTTATTTAGGTTCATTAATAAATCATTATTTTTATTACCATAATTTTTGAAATGCTCAAAAATTTGCTTACGTATAAAATTTGACAATGTTACATTTGAATTTTAAGAAATCAAATTATTTGTCGATAAACGAAAACAAATAGCGTCGTTCTTTCTGAAATATGTGTACATTTTTTTTAATAATTCAACTTCAGATTTTAAAAAATTCCATAATCAAAAAAATATAGTACATATTTATTGAATTTTCATGATTTATCGATTATATGGTAGCTGTTTTAAAATTTCGATTTCGCTCAATCAAAATTTATTTAAAAATTCGATATTTCCACGAGGCGATAAGGTTCGAACGCATAATTCTGTGCGTCAAAGTGGCATGGATGGGAATAAAATAAAACTTGAATTATAAAAGCACACCTCTTGTGGTCAGATGAAATTTTCTTTTACCAATAGGAGTCTGTAGGTATTCATCTCGAAGGGAGATGAGATTGCTCGCCATACGCGTGATCCGAATATACAAACCGGAAGTAATTTCACGCCCGACGTGACTTTCATATCTGTGCGTCATATCGCATCAACTTATATGGGATATTTGGAACCAAAAGCAAATATGTTTTTAGATCCACCGATCGCACACCTCTATGTCTCGCGTCCGAAAACTTTTTTGTACGTAAAGTGTTGTCTATGCTCAGTATAGTGTTCAGACTAGTAAAATTATATTATTTGAAAGAAAAATAAGAAACACGAATTAACGGGGCGTTTTACAATGCGCAGGCAAGGGAACGCGTTTAAAATGGAACCACTTTCGTTCCCCGGTCATTTTTAGAAGAATATTTGCCAGATATTGCACCGTAAAAGTTCCCAATTTATGAAACAATGTTTCCCAGTTTTCCTTTATAAGTATATAATACAAAAATTCATGCTCCAACCTCGGTACCCCCCGTCTTCTACCTGAAAAGTCGTAAAGTCGTATACTCAACTTCTAAGTCATGAAAATGTCCATTTTCATTTTATCCAAAGATTTCGAAAAGACATTCTATGTTTATATTATTTATATTATTTTATTATATTATTTATATTTATACTATAGTATTTATATTTAGATTGTATCATTTATATATTTTAATAATCATTAATATTTTTACTTTATGTTCTATTTTTATACACGCCCGTCTGTAAAATCAAATAAATTTTTCTGATTCACGTCTAACTCTATTTTTATCCAATCAAGTTAACCTCATTTCTTTTTTTACCTATTTAAATTTGTATTCTTGTTAACTTTTATGAAAGAAATATTAATCGGTTCATTTTTTTACACTAAACACTACTACACGATCAGTCAATAAACAATAGAAGAATTGATAAATTATACTTTCTTGATATTTTCAAATACTCTATGAAATTCATTAATACAAACAACAGTTGCATACTATAATTATGCGTATGACGTCTCTAAGCAAGAGAGTAATTGTATCTTAAAAACCTATAGGTGGAAAAGAATTACGAACGAAAAAGTTCAGTAACATTTATTTTCAAATAAAAATAGAATAAATGTTTTCTCAATTATTTTTCAAAAGCTAAAAAAAAAAATAAATTAAATCAATCCTTCTCTACGACGTTCAATTTTTAGTTTCGTTTCCTCGGAAAGAGAAAAGCGAAAAATGTTCTCTCTCGTAAACGTATCTCTCACGTGAAAACTTTTTATAGAGAAGAAACGTCAGAGCGCATTAGACGTGATACGTTGTACGAGGCGAAAAATAAGAGTAGAAAAAATCGAAAGAGACGAGAAAGAAGAGCAAAAAGAATGGTCTTAAAAAAACCCACAGATGGAACAAGGTATAGCGAATGACAATAAAGCCCAGTAACATTTATTATCAAAAATAAAAAAGAGAAAAAAAGTATTCTCCATTATTTTTCATTTCAAGCTTAAGAAAATAAAAATTAAATCATATTTTTTCTGTATACGATGTTCAATTTTCATCGTCTCGGAAAGAGAAGAGCGAAAAATTTTTTAAATCGCGGACGTGTGCATTTCTCTCGAGAAAACGTTTTTTTATGGTGAAGAAACGTCAGAGCGCATTATTAGACGTTATATGTTGTACGAGGCGAGTAAATAAGAGTAGAAGAAATGGAAAGAGACGAAAAAGAGGAGTAAAAAGGATCGTCCTTGAACGGAGGCAGGGAAGGATCGTAAATCCGCGAACGGTTTCGCTGCTCGAGGGTCGGGCGGCTCGGTAATGCACAGCAGGCTGGGAGAGAGAAAAGGCGCGCGCGGCCCGCTGCGTGTGCGTGTTTTCGTGCTGTTTACGAGGCTGGCGCGGGGACTAGAGAGCCCGGGGGCTAAACAGGCCAACTTTTCAGGTCCGAAGAGGATAAGAGCTGCTCGGAGAGAGCGTAGACAGAGGAAGAGAGCACTGCGAGCGGCGGGGAACGCGGAACGAGCACAGCGAGAGAAAGAGATCGTCAGGGGCAACTTACTTCGGCGTCCTTTCCACCATTTTGCTTTTACGGCGAGGAGATCGCGTGAGAAGACACACGAGAGAAAAAGCGCTATTTTGCTCTTTCCTCTTTTCGCTCTTTTTCTCTCTCTCGCATATTTAGATCTTTTCCTCCTTCTCTGTATCTCCATTTCTGTCACTATCCTCCTTCTTCAACTCTCCTTGTCGCTCTTTTAAAACGTACACTCGTCCCTAAGGTCGTACATCCACGAAACCATTTTTTTTTTGGAAATTTGATAAAATTTTGCATAAAATATCTTTAATGCCATGTGCATGTGTATTAAGGTAGGAGTCGCGTGATAGTATATTCGAACGTTTGGCTGTACGTGTTAACTAAATGTAGAAACGTCACTTGAATTTTTTAGAGACAGAATTTTTTCAAAATTTATGCTGATATTCTTTGACATATTAACATGTGTGCTAAATTTGAAGAGGCTTCGCCATGTGGTTATCGAGATATTTATTTTTAAAAATTGCCACTTTTAACAGGGGCTCTTATGAGAGCCTTAAAAATGCGACGACTTTCATCATTAATATCTCGATTACTAGATGGTAAAGCTTCATAAAATTTGGCATACATTTTGACATGACATCAAAGAAGATTTGTGCAAATTTTTAACAAATTCTGTCTGAAACGATTTTTACGCGACTCCTATACCTTAAATTTTTAAAAGTTGCTCTACATAGAATTCGAAATATTCATTATAGCAAATCACAAATTTTTTTCAACTCTCCCATATGAGAATTTTTCTAATATTTTGAAAAAGCTTCAATTAGTTTTTAAAAAAATCCTTAAAAAATTTTTTCCCTAATTTTCATATATATATATCAAGTACGAGTCACTTTTGGATGATCTTCAATTTTGAGTACGTTGAATCAATTAGTAATACTTTTTCTATTAAACTTAAACTGTAAAAGCACACGGTACGAAGAAAAACTGAAATAAAAATTTCTGATTTGACTGTCATGGATGTACTGACCTTAATATCGAATTAATACAATATAAAAAATAAGAAGCAAAAATGAAATTAAATATTGCTTATTATTCGAATTTTTTCTCAAATAGTTCCTTAGCAATAAAAGGTTTCAAAATTTTATTCAACTGTCCGTTTTTACTTCGCTCGTTTCGCTTTAGCTACGTTCAATTTAAATATTCAAGTAAATTTCGATACCGAATAAACAAATGAAAAAGTGAAAAGTAACATGGGAAAATTGATGAATGGAATTTAATAAAATAATATTTGTTTCCACTATAACTGGAAGCGCAATTAAACGAATAAAAACAATTCGATAAAAGTAAATATAATTAAATTTATAGTGAGTAAATTTGAAAATAGTTTTAAAAGTAAATATTATTATTGTAATATTGAAAGTAAATATTATAAAAGTGTATATTAAAATTATTGCGAATAGATTTGAAAATAGTATTGAATCGTATATTTTCGTACGAAAATATTTGACTACATTATTCAACAACTTGGTGCTCGCGAGTAAAATTTTCAAGCATAAAAGTTCACAAACAAAATAGATATAAGTATGTTGAAATGCTTTCATCGGTCCGCCGAATCGCGACGGATCGCGAGCGAATAAGAAAAAAAATGGCAGCAGCTGTTTACGGATGCGGAAGGCGCGCAACGTTAAATCGCGTGTGTGCGAGGGTACTCGCGCTCGATATATACCGCATAAAAATAATGCGCGCGTGTATGGACTCCGCGTACGGCCGATATTATAACGATATATGCAGATATTATTCGCTGGAGAGGAAAGGGAACGATCGAGGCGTGACCCGACAACGAAACTGTCCGTACGAGTACGCCGCATTTCAGTCGAATCCGAGTATGCGTTCGAATCTTTTCGCGCATAACCCAAAAAAAAATAAAAAGAAAATTACTTCATCGTTTATAAACACTTATTCATAATTTTTGATATAACGAAATTTAAATTCGATTACACTTTCGAGAGACAAATGCAACCCATGTCAATTTAAACTAATATTTAATTACATTTAATTACTCGACACATTTAATTCCGATATTCGCAGTAATTAACCATTTTGAATATATTTCACTGTAATGTGCAAATTTAATATATGAACTAATTAATCTCGCCACTAAGTTCTACAGCGACAGTCCCTTTATTACCGTTTAAATTAATAAAACCAAAATCGTCGTGTGAAATTCTTTACTAGAGATTTTTTTCAAAAGCAGATGAACCTTCTGTGGTATCGTATATCAAATTTGTACAAAATTTTAAATAGACTTTTTATTGAGCGTAACAAAAAGTTACGATTTTCAACATTAATTATCTCGATTGCTGTGTTGACGATGAAATATTTTAATATTATACATACACATTTTGGCAACGAATTAAAGAACATCTGGGCAAATTTTTAAGAAATTCTATAAAAACAATGTTCACTATATGGAACTACTGAAGAATTATTTTAAGTAGCATTATATTGTTTTAATTAAACAGAAAAACAATTATTATATAAGACAATGATAATAAATTAAGTGTTAGTTAAGGTAGCTCAATAGTTTTATCGTCTATTCAGAATTCTGTTGAAAATTGGTATAGTCGTTCTTTGATATGGTACGCATATGTGTATCAAATTTTAAGAGGTTCTACCACGATGGAAATTGAGATATTTATTTGTTAAAAATCCCAATTTTTGATACTCTCCCATAAATATTGCGATTTTCAATCCTAAATATCTTGAAATCTAGATGGTGGACCTTTTTGAAATGTAGCATGGCTCTTTATCGTATTTCAAAGAAGCTTCCTCTAGTTTAAAAAAAAAACCCTAAGATTATGATTCTTTAAATTTTCATACATACGTAAGAAGTACAGGTCACCTTGGATGACCTTGAACTTTGAGTATGTTGTTCTTGAAACAATTTGCAATAACTTTTCTAAATAAACTTAAGATAGTTCTATCATAACATCGTTTTCCGACGATTTTGTCAACAATTTGCAAAAAACCTTCTTTGATACATTGTGCAACTGTATATTAAATTTTAAGGGGTTTCACTACCTAGAACTCGAGATATTTATTGTCAAAAATCACTATTTTTTGTACTCTCCCATATAAGAACACATGTTTAATATTGCGATTTTCAACTCTTGATATCTTGACTTCTGGCCAGTGGAACTTGTCAAAATTTTGCACAGCTCTTTATTGTACTTCAAAGAAGCTTCCTCAAGTTTTAAAAAAAAAATCCTAAGATTATGATTTGTTTTAAATTTTCATGCATACATAACAAATACAGATCACCTTAGATTTTGACCTTCAATTTTGAGTATGTTGTTCTTGAAACAATTTTCAACAATTTTTCTCAATAAGTTTAAGCTCAAAAACGACATATTTTGAATAAGTTAAATTGAGACAAAAGCTTTTGATTTGACTGTACCGATAGAACTACCGGCAGTACGTTAACTTAACTCTTCACTTCTCTACTCAAGATCATATTTTAAGTTAAATTTGGCGTTTTAAAACTGCAGAAGAGTCTTTTTTGAGTAAATATATTCCAAAATAGTCCATTTTTTTTAATAGCAGCCACAGTCAAGACGAAATACGAAAAAATAATGTCAAGAGTATAAAAGTGAAGAGTACAGTTAACGTACTGCCAAACTACCTCAAGAACAACAAAATGAACACTATAAAATATTTTAAATAGCACATAAAAATGTTTCGAGCCGAAATTAATCAAAGCGTTGATTTCACGATGTTTTGTACTTATGACCTTGATGCGCGTATCGATTAGTTGTCAAAAAATGTGAAAAAAAAAATCAATTAATTTACGAAAGCGTAAAAAAGCGGGCGTAGAAGTTTCCCGCCTTTTTTTGTTCTTGCCGAAATTCGCCACGCGGTTCGCGCACGCAAGCGAGCTCGCTGAGATATCGGGTTGTGGATATCGCCGTCTTTTTCTAATTCTTTGTTCGTTCTGCCAGCTCGCTGTGTCTGTCCGTCGTCGTTGCTTCTTTTTTTTTTTTTATTTCTCTCGGGCCTGGGAGAGTCGACGGAAGCGCGCGGAGGCCGACGCGAGTGCGAGCGAGTTAGTCCGCGCCGGCGACTGCGCCGGGGCGGGGAGAGGGGCTCCGAGTACCAGTCGATAGGGAAGGGAGAGAACAACGCGCCTCGTGTCTATCCGCGCAAAACAAGAAGAAAAAAAAGAGCGCGACGCGCAAAGCAGGAAAATTCTAACACGTGGTCGTTCTACTATTTTTCTCTCGTTAGGCTTAAAAATTGTTTTCGCAACCAAAGAGATCGAGCGAAAAAAAAAATTTGTTACATTTTGTTACTTTTATTATAGTGAATTTCAATTATTTTGACATCTACTCAAGGCACAATCCGACCATCGGGCCAAAACCAACTTGAATGAAAATTTTATTTCAAGCAGACGAATATATGATAAACCTTTATTTCGAAATTTTATCAAAATTTATTACCATACTGAAAACAGATTTATTTGAGAATATTTCGATGAAACACCATTTATTTCGAATAATTGAATATTAGTTAAATCAATAAATAATTTAGATAAATATGCAAAAAACTATGGTTGAACGTGTCGGAACAAAAATTTTGTTACATTAAAAAAAATGTGGGATTTCAGTGCACGTCATTTTTTTAGAAAATAATCCTTAAAGTCGAACTTATTTGATAGATTACGAACCATTTTTTATAGATCCGGATGAAAAAAAGTTTAATTAAATATTAATCAATTATGTATCATACTTATCTAACTTATGCGCCATTCAAAAAAAATATTGTTAAACCAGATATATTTAAGTAAATATCTAAAAATTATGCTTTTTGGATGATATCGAATCGTTTTAAAATAGTGAAAATTCAATGTAAAGTCCCGGACAACAATCTCCATATAAGATTACATGCATAATTTACGAAAAAAAACTCAACTTTGATCATTTCTATTCATTAAAAAAACGACACCGTTAATTTTAACAAAATTTTAAAAATCAATTAATCGTGAAAATATTTGCTAAATTAATTCAAACGTATTTCATGTCCAATAAGTTTATGGACTGTGTACATGTACCACCCCGTCAACATTGTACAGATTGAGAAAGGAAAATGTAGTTTGAGTGTACGAAAACAAGAGTTGATGTTTGGATAGTCGTAAAACAGGGTTTCTGATAGTTAACGCAAACGGGAATTGATTAGCGGAGAAATGCGCAAAAGGTCGAGCGGATATTGCAGAGGCGATAGAATTCGCATTCGCTTCATCGGAGACAACTGCACACCGGTACACCAGTCCAACTGACTTAAAGCATGAAATAATCACGCAACGTGCTTTTACGTAACACGTGCTCCGCGACAAAATAGCGGGGGAGTTCTCCAACACGCGTGAGCAATATTGAACGGAAATAAAATCGATTTGTGCGTCCAGTACGAAAACTGCGTTTACATAAGAAAAAAAAATAAGCTTCGTAACAATAACTCCATCTCTGAAAAAAGGTCAATCGATTGCATTTGAAAGAATTTATTTTAAGCCAATTTTTAAATCTACGACTCCTTTGAAGGAAAACGAAGAGAGATTAGAAAAATGTTACCTAAAAATTTGTGCAGCGCTTAAAGTTCCAGTAGTTGGACAATTTTCGCTATATTATTTTTAATATTTGATTTTTTTTCACAATAAAATTTGATATAGATTATTTTTCCGAATGTACAAAGGTGTATTTTTCATACCGTTAATTTAATGGAACAACTCGCTCAATCCTAGAAACAGTGTCGATTTTTTGTCCAACCAATGAGACGTTTTACATATTCAAACCTTCAAGTATTTATTTACTAGAAATATTGTTTAATATTAAGACATCAAATGAGTTCTGGATCGCTAAAATATTAGAAAATAGTTTAGATGTGAATTCGAAGCACATTTTTTTCGTTAAATATTTTCTAAGAAGGTATTAACAAAAGTACGAAAATGAATTGTTGCTATTAAATTTTTTTTTACGATACAGAGTATTAATCCAGTATTTCGATAGCTACATTTTAAGTAGCATTATCGATAAAATAAGCTAAAAATATCCCGACAAAGTATGTTCGACATAAGCCAGAATCTTATGAGAAATCGTTAGCATCCACTCTTTGATTGAAATAAAAATATTAGAGTGAAATTTCAAACAATCTAAAATATCTCACGTGTTCATTAGCGTGTTAGGTTTAATTATTAATCATAAAAATATATAGTTATCAAAATTTTCAGTGAATTATTGATTATATCAGATATGGCACTTATTATACGTGAGTAAATCCAAGTCAAATTACAACCTGAAATCGAAAATCACTTTTTAACTGTTTTACATTAATATTTTACATTTCGAAATTAGTACATTTGGTAAAAAAAATGTATTCGATCTTAAAAGTCGTTTATTTACGCCGTATTTAAAAATTATCTAAAAATAGTACATATCTCATTTGACTAGTATCGCTAATATCTCCTTAAATAACGATAAAGTGAGAAAACCCTTGGGTGTAAAACTATAAATATTTTTTCCCGACGAATTCTTAGAGGATCGCGTTGGTCTCGCAGAGGAGTGAATCGAGGAAAAACTCGAGGCGAGAGGGCTGAAGAATTTGAGAACCACGGAACAGAGGGGACACGAAAGAAAAACGTTGGGACGTTGTTGGTGCGTCTCAGCCGGATGAAAGGAAAGGTCAGCTTTGAATTGTGTGCGAAATTCAATCCTGGCGGGACTCCTCGCTCTCTACCTGGCGCGGGCCAAAAGGAACTTTCGTCCGTTTCGAATTTAATACAGAGTATTACGCCGTATACGGATGTTTTCGTCCCGCAAATAATGATAATAATATAATCAACAATAGTGTGGAAGGAATAAGATGGGGAGAGAGAGAGAGCCAAAATTCGTCATCGCTCAGGCACAAAATTTATCTTCTATCTACTGCTGCGCACGGTCTATTGAATTCTTTGGGTAAACTAGATTTTTCTTACCTGAGAACTCTCTCAAGTTCGAAATGCCTCTTGGGATCACGTTCAAAACTACGAACCCGATACTACCCAATTGTTTTCTCACAGTGAGAACCTTTACCTTTGAAATTGTTAATTTCGATATTCATTCATTTAGAAAAAGAAGCAGGATTAGTAATTTTATAATTCGAGGACAAAATAAGTTTCAAGAATTTCTTGATCTTCCGTCAAGATTCTACGAGCGTTAAAATTATCGAGAATCACTGAATTATTGAAAATTTCAGTGAAAATTCGAAATCGCATTTCGCAGTTCGACTAAGCACGTTTCATCGCCGACGAATTCGATAGAATAGGTAGAAAAAAAAACGGGGAATATGAGAGACGAAAGGCCGACATTTTTCGCGTTCGATCTCGTTCTGATCAATTCAACGTCAAATGTGAAAAAAAAAATATGAAGGAGGAAAAGAGGCAAAAAAAAACAAAACGGGCACGCACATGGTGGGAAGACGAATGAAAAGATAATTGAAATCGGTTGAACGCACACGCTCTCGTCTGGACGTTGCGTTAGGCCAATTGTCCGCGTACGAGAAAGAAAGGGGGAGAGAGAGAGGGAGGGAGGGGACGGTCGCAATGACAATGGCGAATCCGTGTTTGCAAATATCGACGTCGTGTGCGAGCAAAACCGACGCCTGGTCGCGGGCGTCGCGACGACGCCGAATCACAAAGCACACACGCCAGTGATAAAAACATAACCTCCAAAAATCATATCATCAAGTTAAAATTGCAAATACGAATTGCGTAAGAATTTCATTTCCCAATTATAAATCAACCGAATCGATTTTTCAAAGTCTCCCTTTATTTCGTTTTAACGTTTGCCCGGTCATTATTTTTAGAGCTCCGGTCCACTAATTCGTCCACGTGCTTCCCTCTTCCGACTTTTTATTCTCAGTCTCGGCGGCTTCGTCGCTTCGGTACTCCCGTTTGGTAAACTGACTCAGGGTCGAAATTCGAAAAACATTCGGCGCGCCTACATCCCATTTTATTTCGAACGTTAAAATAAACTGCGCTGCTTCGAAAGTAACGAAAAGCACGAAGTTATTATTCACAAAGAAACCGACTAAAATATCAAAAAAAAAATGAGCGAAAAACGAGACTTATTGAAATATATATGAACTCGACGATTTTAAGATAATCCGCGCGAGTGTATTTTCAAACTTTCCAATTCTAACACGGCATGAGTGTAAATTGTCGAAATTCTCGCTGTCAAATTTCTTTTGCGCTCGGTACGTTCGTAGCGAGAGAGGGAAAAGTCGAGTGTTCGACCGGGCTAAAATAGCCTCGTGTGGTCTTCGACCCGACGCCCGACGTCGAGGAGAGCCGAGGACGCCATGAATTTTGTCCCTCGGATTTTACCGCCCGATTTTTCGCATGGGAAATAACGAAGAGACGCGAACAAGCGCTACTTCCGGGAGACGGAAGAACTCGCGTAGGGAGAAAGCGAAAGAAGAATAAAAATAAAAAAAAAGACGAAAGAGTGACTTACAGGGTAGTACATCCCTTGGGGTGGAAGGAAGAACGCCCCAGAGCCCCACAGTTTGAGGCCGTTTTGCTCCACCGTTGTGCGAGATAAATCACGAATCCAAAGATCCGTCTTCAACGTATTCTCCACCTCCCCTCCCCGCACGGAGTGAAGGCCCTTCCTCTCGACCGCTTTTCCTTCTTCGTTAATCCTCGTGTTAATAAAGAAGACTCGAAGCGACACTGGCAAAATTAGGGAGCTCCGGCGCGCTCTTGTTCATTCGTCGTGCGCGATTTTTGTTGGACGATTATTAATTGAGAGACGCACGGGGTACCGTTTCGGTCGGACTTTCGGCGCGTCGAGATCGAGGACACGCGAGAACGAGAGAGAGAGAGAGGCGAGGAGGGCCAAGGCTCTTCTTTTTCGTTTCGTGCAGGAGAACAAGGAATCTCCCGGAGATTGATTTGCGAGCTCGAATACACCGAGGTCGAAACAACAGTTTCGCGAGAAGGAAGGAAAAGAAATCTAAAAGATATGAAAACTCGTCCGGACACTTTGTTTTTTCCACAGCACACGCGCACACACGGGAACGCTCGGTTTACACGGATTTATTTACTTATCGCCGTACGAGAATTCGAGATCGATGCGCACATTTGACTTCTTGGCTTTCCCCGTCTACCGTCCCCGCTCGTCCCGAAGAAAAGCTCGCAGGTAAAGGAAAAGAAATAAAATAAGGCGCGAGCACGTTCTACCGACTCTCTCTCTCTCGAATCCCGAACACAAAACACTTATTTTTACCCAGTTTTCGCACGACTCCCGTTACTCGTCGACAATCTCGTCCGCGTGTCGACGCGGAGTGTAGTCTGGTGCGCGGATTGCGATTAAATAGACGAGAAGGAAGAATCTGAGAGTGCAACTGAATAGAAAAAAAACGCACTTCGCTGAAATTTATAAATACAAAGAGACAAAGACTCGAGAGAGACCGCCACTGTGCGTGGTCCCCTTGCGACTGAGAGGGAGTAGAAACGGACGACGCCACCGGCTCGCTAGCCCGTAGTCCCCCCCCACTCCGGAGATTCGCGCTCTCTCGCTCGCTCCTCAGCGCCCGCGCACGCTCTACGCGTCCCGGCGCGCAGCGGCGACGCGCAGACGAAGCGCCGCATGTCGGGCCGCGGCCATCTTTGATATCAATGCACGCCGGGATGAGTGGAGACGAGCTCCCTCTCTCTCTCTCTGCCTCTTTCTCTCTCCTTTGCCGCTAAATATCCGTTTTTTCTCTCGCTCCGGAGCGTGCGACGAGCCGAGAACGCGATTCCGTCATTGTCCGAATTTTCATTACGACACATTCGGGATCATCGCAAATAAATATTTCACGCGGAGCGCGTGCCGAGGTATCGAGTGATACCGTTTAATTATTCATTTTTACGAACGTTCGGATTGGAATAGTGTAGCAAAGATTGCGAAAAGGGAATCGTTCGAAATAGCGGCCGACGCAATTTCGGGCGACCGCTCGATGCGAGAGAAGGAACAAAAAGGTGATCCTGGCGATTAACGAAACGCGCCGAGCGGTGCGGGATTTGATCCCTACCCACGAGGTCCGCGGCTCTCGCTCGAGCAAGGCGGAAAAAGGACACGAGGGGGTGAAAAACGGAACCTCTCGTCTCGTGGCCGGTAAAAAGATCTGTGATGGTATCGACGGTATCGCACGAGCGTGAAACCGCTCGAAGATGGGGGAAAATAGAGGGAGAGCGAGACGGCGAAGACAAGCGTCACGTGGTCGTAATGGAACGTCCAGCTGACAGAAAATATTGCGAATTCTTTCGTACTTGATATTTTGAATAAAGCAAGACTCGAGACTATAATAAATGAAAATAAACGTGTCAAATCACAACTTTTCTTTTTTTTTTCAGCAAACTCAAGAAATATCTCAAGGGTGTGGAATAAAAATGTTTCGTTTTTTTTTCTTCATGATATTTCTATAGGTTTTTGAACTTAAGGTAGGAGTCGCGTAAAATCGTTTGAGACAGAATTTCTTAAAAATTTGCACAAATCATCTTTGAGGTCATTTCGAAATGTATGCCAAATTTTAT
>JAPYYW010002423.1:0-20424 GCA_030522545.1 Cremastinae sp. A BG-2022a | reverse complement strand
AGACCTTATTCGATCGGAAATTTCCCGTAGATAACGAAAATGCTACTTATTCGGGGCCCAATGCAAGAATTCATACTGAAAAATGCAAAAAACGATCAAACAATCAGTTTTTTGGCTTAATTCTTTGACAAATTCACTGTCTTTTGATGAAATCAACTTTATTAGGAGTGATTTTAAAAAATTTTTGCAAAACGAAGAAAATGGCGCTAGAATTATGTTAATATATTTTAAAATTTATCACGTCTCGAAGATAGACATTTGTAAAATATTTTCAAATGTTCCGTTTCCGCTGCAATTCCGAAATAAAAAGTCTATACAAACATTGTTCTGTTAAAATGCAATGTCTAGTAAAAATTTCACGTCAATCCATCGTCAATAGGTCGATTCCTATAGAATTTCATACTCTGCATTGCCATCTGGTCACGATGAGTAAAAATAAAGTAGCCTATGTACAAATCGACGTTGAAAACTGTCTCTATGACAAATTTCATTGAAATCCTTGCAAAAGTTTTTGCGTTATCGAGTAACAAACAAACTTACTTTCACATTTATAATATTAGTTAGGATTATTACGAGTACGTTTAAAAACTTTTTTCGCTGTAACCCGTGAGAAATTTTTTATCGAACGACGTATAGTGTACACCTGAAGGATGAAAAAAGAAAAAAGAGAAATCATTTCCCTCGAATGACGAAGTCTCGAGGAAAAAAAAGTTAAGTGTATAATCGGGTGTATCCTCGATTTATATTCTGCAGTTTCTCACTCCACACGTTTCCCCTTCGTTTCTCAGGGAATTGCCTCGACGACGACGCAACGCGCCCGATGTTGCCAAAGACAGGAAGATCCGCATGATTCATTGCCCCTTTTTTATTCCTCCGAATCACTCTCGATCGAATTAAATTCGGATTAAGGCCCAAATAAGCGTGGACCGAGATTCCCCATTCGGCCGATTCGTGACTTTTTTCGTGTATGTGAATATTTTCGTGTCAATTTTTTTTATCTCGTTTCTATATTCTTTGCACTGCTCGACAATAACATTTTTTACATGCTTTTGCAACGTCGAGAATGAATATTTTATCGATGGTAACGACGTGTTTACCCGCGGACCCGATTTCCGGACAATAGTTCGAGAAAAAAAAAGAGACGAGGAAATCATCGATGTATGAACGTGACCGTGGCTGTCGGGTGATAAAAAGATCTTAAAAAATAATCACAAGACGGGACGTTTGAACGGGGAAGATAGAGGGAGATAAGGAAGAGGTATATTGAGTAAAAAAGGTCGTGAGAGAGGCAAAAAACGTTATCCTTCGTTTCCAAGATCATTGCTCGCTTCTGATTAGCTTCGACGTTTTTACCGTCTCGGCAAATACGCATGCACATTACCCCGTCGGGCACTAAACAGAGATAAAACGAAGAAAAAAAAAGGGGAGCGATTAAAAATTTTGCATCTTTCGCGCAAAAGTTAAACGACAGAAATGTTTCTCGTTAAAAAATCAATGACCAATATATTTTCACGTCAATTTTCTCCGTCCCTCGTTCGACGATTTTTACGGGACGTTTAATTATTTAATTATTCGCAAGTTAATTGTTTCCCCCTGAATTTAATAATCGCTGATTTTTTTTTTGTTATTTTCTTCTAGCCTCGGGATAATGTTTGCCGAGCTCGAGCGGCGTTTAAAGTTCTCCAACAATGTAGGAAACCAGGAAACGGCGAGGCGAGCCCGGAGAATCTTTCGAGTCTTCGCGCAGCTCGATCGTAATTTCTATGGGACGGCGGGGACACGTACAAACAGAAATATTAATACCGGAACGACGAACTCTCCGCTGTCTCTTCTCCGGAGCGAGAGTGCGCCAGACGCGATCGGCAATCTCGATGCGGCTTTAAATTCATCGGTGCAGAACGAAACGATCGCGTTAACGAGCGTACTGATTTTTTTCGCCCCTACCCCGCGCGTCGAGAAAGAGAGTCGCGACACGAAAAAAACGATCCCGGGAGCAAAAAACCGCCTCGAATATAATGAAGAGAGAAAAAAAATCGAACGGAAGGTGGAAAAAGAGACAGCGGATCGCCTTCGAGAGAGCCAGAGACGTCCACCTTTTGTACTTTTTCTCTTTCTTATTCCTCTCGCTCGCTTTTTATTTTCCATTCATCCTCTCTTTGCTCTCAGCGTAACCTGTATTTACCCAATTTCGCAGATATTATAAAGAAACATCACGAATTTTCGTGCTTTTTATAAATATAAGCCGATTTTTTGATGAAATTTTGACAGCCGTCACTCCGACGACGTTGACAGCTGTCAAACGAATTCGTGTCTTGGTTAGGAAGAGAATTTTTCACTTTTTTTTTCTCGCTCGCTCGCTTCGATGCCGCGAACAACTGGTTTTTGTGCTGGATCGCTTGATGCACGGAGTGTCCTCGCGGATGTCGGTTAGCAGTTTCCTGGGAGAGTTGAGCGTCCTTGAGGCCGTTATACGCTCCCTCTACGTGCATATTATAAATACACGAGAATAACACGTGTAAATACATATATATCGGGTAAAAACTCTCTTATTAAAAATCGAAAATTGTCTCGGCTCGTTTCATCGTCGTTGCATCGAGACACGCCTACCGCGATGTTTCTTTTCGAAAAGCCAGGCAAATATCGCTCCGCGAACACGAAGGAGGAATTTATGTTTCGGTGTTCTCGATTAAATCACTGCTCTCGGGCAAAAAGCGATTTTTTTGACTTTTCGGAGATTACTTAGGCGCGTTCAGCAGTCGCGCTTTTCAAGGCTTTGACTATATAGAAGAAAAAAATTATTTAATGCGGGGTCGGAAATGACGAAGGAAATTCTCTTTTTAAAGGCTGCAAGAGAGAGAGTAAAATGAATATGGAAGATTGAAGTGGTTGACGAAAATAGAGCACTATATGATGTAAGATTCAAGGCGATATTATTTCGTAAGTTAAACTTAATTAAAAATGATTAAAAAATGCATGTTGGAAAGGCATTTTGAAAAATTAATATCAATTATTTTGAGCACAGTGAAAAAATTCCTGACGACCGAGTCAATATAAAGTTATATTTGTTTTAAACAAAAAACCACATTTAAACCAAATAATAACGTAAATATTTAAAACTGATGGAAAAACTTTTTCAATTTTACTTTTTTTGAAGATTTGAAGAGAAATATAAATGAAAATTTCGATATGCGTCGATTTGTGCGTCCGGACACGTGGGATGATAAATCTGTACTTACAGATATCGTTTACCAACAACATGAGAAGTGAATGTAACTTATCTGCGTATATATGAGACTTGCATACGATTTATATTCGGTCTTCCTTTCTCTCTCGCCGCGGCTCTCTTTCTCGGGTCAGATCGATTATTTTATCGTACTCAACTCAGTGACCAAGAAGGACGATGTTCCTCTCCTCGATTCGAGTCAATTTATCGAGAGGAAACGCGACGAGTCCGCACGAGATAAGATTACTTCAGTCGGTACTGAGAATTGCAAGCTCGCTCGAGGGATTAAATATGCACGACCGTAAATTCCGGCAACATTTTTTTTTCTTTTTTCTTCAAAAACGAATCAATTTAAGATAGTTCGATCATTAAGACAAATGAATACTTGATTAACCTATTTTTGTTATTTTATCAAGATTGACCTCTCCGACTTATTTTAATGAATAATTATCAAAGTGGAGCTTCCTGAATAAATATTTAATTTTATTTTCAAATTGTCACGAATTTTTAAAGGTTTTATTATTTAATTTAAAAAAATCGTTCCTGGCAAAGTTCATTTGATCGAGAAAAAAAGATATTATTATTTTTTCACTTAAAATATTATTTCATAAAAATTCTAATCGAATTAAAAAATGTCGAAATCGATTCAATTTTTAATTAATATAAATCAACATCGTTTCTCATGAATTTGACCCATTAGTAATATTTGGTTGGTAATATTTTCTTATATAAGTAAAGTGATCTGCGTATATTATTATTATTATTAATTAATAGCTCATATATAACTGCGAAGGATTTTCATTGGACTACGTTAAAATTGATTCGAACAAAATAGAGGTCGAAAAAATAATTCTTTTGAAAAGTAAACGGTAAAGCAGTTTTCAACTCGGATATTTCGTATATTTTTTTTCTCTCGCTGGCAGCTGCGATGACTAAGTAAAATGACAATTGGCCAGTGAAAAGTGAAAAGGTGTCCAACAATTTTCTCCGATCGCGTTTGATCCCGATTTCAATGCTACTTCGTAATTGAGCGATTGCCCGGAGGGGTGATCGCGAGAGACGAAAGTTATATCCATTTGCTCGCGATCAGCTGACCGATTTGTAACGTCGATCGGAATCACTGATTTTTCACTTTTTATCGATGTCGTTATAATGTTCCTGGAATGTAAGATGTAAGGTTACTCAATCGATTTTTTCCTTCCTCCTCGAACATATATATTTCGGTTGGTCGGCGCTTGTGTCGGCGAGAATCGTTCCAGCGTCGACTCGAAACGCGCAGATAAAATTTGTTTACGAAACAGAGTGCCCTCGTAATCCTGGAAACGATGCGAACGATCGTTTATCGACGTTTCGCTCGATCATTCATGACTCATTTCCACGCTCTTAATTTTACAGTCTTCGCATTTTCTCCACGCGGCACGCGAGCTCGCAACATCGAAGGAAAAAGCTTCGAAATATAAACGATGAAAAAATTTCCATACGAATCGCCTATTAGGTCTCTTTTCCTTTTTTTTCACGTTTCCCATTTTTTTCGGCGATCCCAATCAGGAAGAAAAACAAATGACGAGGCGAATTTTATTATCCGGGGACGGGATTCGCCGCGGTCGATAAACGCCTCCGCAACGAATTTACACGTATCTGGGTGAGGACCGGAGGGAAAAAAGTGCTCGAGTCGAGCGAATGATAAAAAAAAGGAGGTTCGTTATGTGGCAGAAGTTTATACGCTCTAGTGCTGGAGATTCGATCACGTGGGCCGATGAATACTTTCTAATACACGGGACACACGTGGCACGCGGACAACAAGCGCACGCGTCTCTAATGAGTACTATTATCATTCGGCCCGACGTAATATCCACGCGGAGCGAGTGGCCACAATGAAGCCGAGATTGAGGAAGCGTTAAAGAAGCTCGAATCCGAGAAAAGGTGACGTTATCTCGGCCCCGGTGTCCCATCTCGTCGCGTCGTTACATGGGAGGAGAACGATAAAATTTCAAAGAGAGACCGAGGATAGCCCGCGTATAGCTGTCGATTTTATTGCCGGTCCCGATCATAGCTCGAGAAATTTTCAATCGATTTGGAACTCTTCCCCATTGCGTGGCCCTCGTTCACCAAATTGGAAATAATTTGATGGCGGCAATGAAAGCAAAATCGAATTTCTGACGTGGAAAATTTGTTTACGGGACGCTCGCGGGAGAAAAATGTGTCCCGGGATGAATGGAGTTAATTGATTGAGAACTCTCTCGTCATGAAAAGCACTGAACAGTCGAGAGAATGAAAAAAAAATTGGACTGGATGATCAATTAACACCTGCGCCCGAGTCGGTGATCCCTGACGGAAATTTACCGTTCAATGACCTCTCTCGGATTATTAGCCGCTAATTTTCGTAGGACGTAGAAGAAAAGCGAGCCATCAATAATCTCCGTGAATTCTCTCCAAGACCAAATATTATTCTAAAATAATCTTTTTTTTTTCTAAATTAATTTTTTTTTATCACTCCGAAAAGAAAAACACGATTCGACGCGCGAAGAAACACGTGTCCGCCGAGAGCCGATCGTCCGTGACATTGTTCGGAAAGAACTTCACTCAGAAAAGAAGAAGGCGAGAATCGAGAGGCAAGAAAAACAGATGATGAATAAAAATGATATTCGGAGCCGGACATCGCGTCAATTTTGGTCCAGAGCGCGATCTCGTTGACCATTTTGTTTTTTTTTTGTTCGGACGATACCCATCGATTGACGAATAAGTATATTGACGTTTTATTTTGCTCGTATCCTCATCTTCCAATCCTGTTTCTCACCTCGAACAAATTTGGCGCTCGGCGAGATGCGGGGAAATAAACGCCTTGAAACGCGAGCGCTGACGCGCGTCTCTCTAAAACCCGCGCATTTCACGATCTTGATACAAAAATAAAACTAATCGTCATTGATCAATGTCGTGACGTTCGGACGCGCTCGATTTCCATTATTAATTGCCTTCCCCCATACCCAGGCCGCTTCTATCCTTCGAGCTCATTAAAAGTCACGGAAAAGCCGACTCCGTTTACAAAATAATTCGATTTCGATCGCCATCCGATTTTTTATTCTTCTCTCCCGCATCAGCATCAATGATTTACGAGTTCGTTTTCCCCCGCGCATTTTTACATACAATGCGACGAAACATTGCGAATAAATTTACATAAAAATTACTTTTTTATCCATTCAAGAACGCGTTCGTTGTGAAAAGGCTTATCGGTCGTTGAGGAAATAAAACGAGGAAAATTCCCGATCGATCGTCGATGGAAAGTGTGAAGAATTGAGGAATGAAAATGGTTCTCGCGATAGACGAGATTTCTGTGTGCGAATATACTGCTTAAGGGAAGGGGGGGAGGGAAGGCGAAGGGGGAGAGAAGAGCGAGAGAGAGAAAGAATCGCGCGAGGGTGTGGACCAAGGTGTGTTCACCACATGGAAGAATTCGCTCTAGCCAGGGCGCATACACACATTGGAAGTCGAGGCAGAGCGAACCCGCGCGTCGGGATCTGTAAAAGGTATCCGTGCTCGCGCTTGTGCAATAGTGAATGTATAGCGGATGTCAAACCACGCGGGCGCGCACGCGTATGCATAAAAAACGATTCTACAGTTTACAAAAGAGATCCGAGTACACCCCCTTTTTCTTCTAAATCCTCGCTTCGTGCATCGTAACTCGCGAAACTATTTCTCCTAAATTCTACCGTGCGCCCACGCACGGTTGTTCTGATAAAAGGAAATTCCCATATGACTCGATTACTTCTCGCTCTTATCTCGGGGAATGAATTTTGTTTTATTGCAAATTAAGTATACCTATCGTCCCGCTCGTTTTTTTTTTCGTCAAAAATGGTGAGTGTATGAAGAAGAAGAAAATAGCTTGTTTTTATTTTTTAATGGAATTATTATAATTATTTTTTATGGTAAACGAATCTTTGAATTATTTAGCAAATGGAAAAGCTTTTCTACGAAAAATTGAAGTAACAAAGTTGAACAGCGAAACGTGAACAGTGAGGTGGAGATCGAAAAAAAAATATTGATCTGCACAATGCAATAAAATATCTAAGTCGATGATTCCTTTGCACTGGCTTTTTACTTATTCATCTCTCTTATCTCGAGAAATAAATTTAGTTCGATTTGAAAGTACATTTAGTACTTATCGCTACGTTTTTTTTCTATCAAAAGTTGAATCGAAGAGAAATATAATGATTTTTCGGTATGTCGATCATTTTTTAACCTACAATTAAATATTGTTACGACTGATATCTTACAATTTCTGTACCCCTGCATATTTTGTATTTATACTTTATTCTAATTTTTGTCTCATCAAAAGTAGAGAAATAATTTTCGAAAATATTAATAAAATTTAAATATTAAAATTAAATTAAAAATAAAAATTAAATATATTGATTCGATTGATCATAAATGTTTTATAGTGAATGAATATTAAAGTATAATTTCGCGAATGGAAAAGCGCGCGTATTCTCGGAAATCGAGGTAAACAAACGCCAAGTGGATTAAAAATTTAGAAAAAAAGGCGAGAGAGACGCGAACAGCGAGATGGAGATCGGGAAAAAAAATCGATCTACACAATGGAATAATATTTCACGGTTGCAGATCGTGATCGACCTTGGCGCGAACGCGGTTGAAACACGCCGCGGATCCAATCAGCCAAAGAACGCACGTCCAAGTGTGTGCAACACTTTGGCCACGTGCTATTCCGTGTGCCAAGTGAGCGGCGTCTGTTTCCTACGGATTAAACTTTACAACTTACACGTAATATATAATTGTTTCAAAACTTTCGTATACCCAGCTATACAACACAGTTTGGGCGTGCCAGAATCATTATCAAGACAATAAAAAACCGATCGAACGAACGATCCCGTTGCAGAAATATTTTGATGGCCCGTTCAATCATCGCGGACTCGTCGAATCAAAATTTCTCACTCACCACAATTATATATTCCCCCTAAATTAACGAGTGATAAATTACTGCAAAAAATTTTGCAGCATCGCTAAAATTTTTTTCTACGTAAAAAATAATAAAAGATGCTCAGTACCACAAAATCAATTGAGTTCTTTCGGTTATCGAACAAATGACGCGTGGGGTTCACAATCTTCGATCTCGATGAAGCAATCGCCGTCGGAGTGTTGTGTGCGTGTGTCGTAATTATCGAGCGTCGGGGCTTCATTATTGTATATCTTGACGAAGAAATGAGCGGGGATGGGAGAAGGCAGAGGCCAGCGAATCGACAGTATCGATCGAAAGTTTGGGCCAAAGATTAAGTCTCCTGGACACGCGGCTATTATTAATCCAAATGGTTGCATGCCCATTTTTTAAAAATATTTTTACTCCTTAATTTTTTTTTAATCTCCCGTCTATCGTTGCGCAACGCGAGTCGTAAACCCGGAGGAAGTGTTCCACCGGAATCGTGGTACGAAACGAAGTCTAATGAAATCAATGAATTTAGTCAAATGATCAATTAACGTTCTTAGTTGAATCTAGCTCGCTATACACACGTTAAAAAAATATTACACGAAAAAAACGTGATGAACAAGCCAAAAACCTGATTTTTGGATCAGTCTTTTTAATTTTTCAATATGAAATCTTATTGTATTGCGTCCCAAATAAGTATAGTATTTTCGTTATCTATGGGAAATTTCCGATCGAATAGGCTCTTTAAATTGAAAAAAAATTCAAAAAATTTTGCGAATTTTTCCATTTCCATTTTATCAAAAATCTTCGAGACATGATAACTTTTTTAAAAATCCATCTATCAACGTATTTTTTTTATTGTGAGTAAAAAAGGTCTAACTGAATAAGTTCCTAAAATTGAAAAAAAAATTCTTACGGGAATAATATACCAATTTCGTTTTCCCGAGCCGGAAATGTCGATCATTAATTACAAAACGTCATAATGAAAAATATTACGTGTTTGTTGGACGTTTATCGGTTATACAATGCTGCAACGAGTTTTGGAGGGTCAAGATCGACAGGACGATTTTTTTTCCCCTCGTCGTTTATCCCCTAATCGCGAACTCGGAATATTCGGCCTCGCGACGAGGCATGTCGAGCCTTGACAAACGTCGCGTCACGGTCCCGGAACATCGTCGGACGAAAAAATAGTAAATATCCGAAGAGTTTGACGACCTCGAACGAACGAGAGAGAAGCGAGATCGTGTTTTCGATAATAATTGGGTCGAATGATAAGAAGGTCGATCGATAATTACGATCTGCGTTTTATTGTTATTTTTACCTCTAAACCCTCGTGCTCGAGTTTGTTTGTTTTCAACGACTCGAAATAATAATCGAGATTAAAATCATTCCGGTCGATCGAACAGCGAATCGTTTCGGGACAGAAAAGTGATTTTTGTTTTAATTGAAACATCGGGCCAAAAATCGATATAAAAGAGGGGGCAACTGTACGTTGTCGTAATGCAATTTTAGATGTGAATGGATAAAACTGGTAAAAAATTATTTCAAAACAATGATTATTACGTGTCGTGAAGCAACAGTGAAATATTTTTAATCACTCGACAAAAGGTTTCTCGCACCTTTCTGCTCAATTATCCATAAATACGCGTATTAATTCAGCCTCTGGAGAACGAGTCTACATCCATGGACATGGATAGGTTTGACGCGTTCTTTTTCCTTCGACTCTTCTTGCTAATTAACACCAAGGCATGTCCCTTTCCATTTGCAGGCTCATTAAAGTCCATCGAAACGCTCGGGATGCGATGCCATTAAAAAATGAGGATAAAAACGGATGACGTGTCTCGATTATCTCTAATCGATTTTTTCTCACCTCATCGCGGCATTAAAAATGGCTTCCTTTGCTCGCGCTCGCAATAACGAGGAGTTTCAATCACGCGGATTTTGTTTAACGACTCGCCGAACCGAATAATTAATTAAACGGTAATTCCATATTGACATTTCATAGATTTACGGGTATACACGGGGTACGCGAGCGTTTGTGAAAATGCGAGAGGAATGAAAAAAAAAATGAGGAAATATAAAGGATGAATCCTGAGTCGGTATTGAAACGGGCAATCACTGCGCGAGGCGAAAAGTTACGCGATACTCATTACGAAAGGCTAATCGCGTCATAATACGTAATAGCGACCTTTCGTACACGCGTATGACACTCGCGATGATGCCTCTTCGTGGATGATTGGATCCAAGATCGCGTCTCGTTTCCGGTATACGTATTAATAGAGCTTAAATAAAAATCTCGGCTATTTTCATTAAATGAATCAAGCTCGGGCTCGATAAAATCGCGCATTCGATTAAATACGCTCATTTGCGTCAATAGAGACCGGATTTTTAATCACCGCCAGACTCGAGAAAACACTCTTTTACTCTTTGCTCCTTTTGGTTTATTGTGTAAAATTAATAAAGAATATTAATAACCGCGTTGGATAATTTTCGACTCCGAGGACTCTCTGGAAAGATAATAAAAATCTCGTTTGCATTGTCTCGGGGAACGAGAAGGGAGAAAGCAATTTTATCGAAGGTGGATCATTATCGCTCAATCTTTCGTGGCCCGTACCGCTCGTGCGGGGATAGAAATATATAATAAGGAAGAACGCCGGAGCGATTTCTGTTACGTTTGATGCTTGGCAAAATTGCCCGGATCGACCTATTGACTTTCAAACAAAAGAAATAGTCGAGGGGAAAAAAAACGTCGCGGACGACGATACGTGTAACGCAATCCGGAAAGATTGATCGTATATCCTCCCGATGATTTTATTTTCTTTTATTTATCTACCGATATCCTCATTTCGAGATCTTAAAGACGTCAATCCCGATACATTGTGCCTCGGATATACGTGTTTCTCGTTCATCGTACGCTCGATTCTTCAATGGACCACGACGATGATCCGAGCAAATTGCGATTAACGGAGACCCAGCTCGTTTTCCAATCTTCTCTAACGACTCTTCTTCATTCGAAAATTCATCAAGCTCTCTGTATCGCAACTTTCATCGAATTCAATCGACTAAATTCAAAACCACTTATTCCTCGTTTGGTTATATCAAATTACATCTTGATTTTCCTTCTGTTACGCAACCCTTTGCTTTATTATTTATCGCTCTCATTAGAGCCGGTCAATTGTTGCTCGAAACAAATGTTCAGTCTCGGAATTTCGTCAAACGTTCGAATAATTATTCATTTTCTAGCCCGCAGTCCGTTGTTTCTTGTTAATAAAAAACAATGAAATATACCCTGCGAGGCTCATTTTTCTTTCGACAATTTGCACGAGGCTCATTCACTTATCGCAACTCTTTTCGATCTCAAATTCAACGCCGAGGTGTAGAAAAAAATTAGGATAATTTCCCGGCGAAAAAAAAGGAAAATAAAAATATATTCAAAAGTATAACGATCTATGTAATCGGCGATTAGGATTCAAATCGGTCACTTGCAACACACCTACAATCTCGCTAAACACCCCGAAGATATAAGAGCTAGCATATTTTTCATCCTTCCCTGAACACGTTGAAAAAAGAGCCGAGAAAAAATTCACATTTTACGTGTATGTATTTTTAAAATATTTACCCAATTTTCCGGTATGCTGATACTTTACGTCTTAACGACTGCGAAATGAGCCGGGATACCGCTCGGTAATTGCCGAAGAAACTCGAGCGAATGCGTCGTAAAAAAACCAGCTCGATTTTTCCTCCGAAGATGAAAGGGTGTAACTCGATTTGAAACAAAGTCTCCTGTCTCCTCGTCTTTTAATACCTGAAAAAAAAATTGGATCAATGTAAACCTGATTTCAATTTTTTTTAATCGAAACACATATTCATGAGTGAAAGAATCAATCAGTCTCAATTCCTTTTCTCGAAAGAATTTATAAATTATATTAGAGAACAAATGAAGAATAATTTGATAGACACATTTTATTTAAAATATAAGACAAATTGAGATAAATTTAACTGATTTTTTTCAACTGTTTCGTCGAAATTTCAGCTTACGATTTTTTAATGCAGCAACTGTTTTTAATTATAAAATTAGGGGAATGAATTGTTTTTTTCTTGGAAAGGTGTCTGTCGCGCATGGTGCAATTTTGCAGAAGCGTGTCCGGACTAGGGCTTCCGCTTGGTAAAATAATCGACGTCAGATGCGAAAAATGAAGATGATGATAATGATGATGACAGCTGAGAGTTAAAACGATGCTTCTGTAAGCTCCTGGGTGGTCCTGATTACAGCAACGCGTTCCGCAAGTGCGCAGCCTTGGGAATTCCTCATGAGAAAGAATGCAATGATAGTCGATAATTGCGCGATGTATAAAGAGCTTATTTCACGGGTGAGTCCCGAGAGCCGTTTTACCCGCTTCCTATCGCGTTGACCATCTCTCCGATAAAATAAAGAATTAAGAGAAGAGTCGTGCGCTGGATTAAGGTTAAATAAACGATACGGTCTAGTCGATTTACACATTACGTACATTAACTATATTTTACGTTTATATTATACGTGACCAATATTCTAAATAGATAAAATATATATTTTTCAATATTTTAGTGCTATCGGTAAGAAGCTAAAACTGTGCTTTTAAAAATAACTTTCGGATTATAGACTTGATTATAATATCAGCGTAGATATACTCATTTCCGAATCTTTAATGTTGTCTCATATATGTTCTTTAAAATCTCGATTGAACATCAGTGACGAAAGCTTTTATTTTAAACCATATTATTGTAATTTTGTCATATTAAATAAAATTAAATAATAAAAATAATTTTAGGTACATGAAAGTATGTATCAAGTTGAATTACGAGTGAAGAGCAACATTTTTTGATCGTATAAGCATTGAAAATATATGGACATCGGTTCGGTCACGACCAATGTGTTTTTCCTGAAACTTTTGGCACGATTATGGCAGGACACCCCGTACATCGAACTCGAAATGAAATCTAAGCATGGAACGTGTGAGTTATTCGATCCAGAAGTTATTTATGAGCGTTGGATTGATCATTGCTTCAGGGCATCGATGTTCCAAGATCGACACTTATCATATTTCGCCTCGCATATCCTCATATATGTATGTCCTTATTGTATCATAGAAATACGTTTCTCTCGCGCAGAGAGAAATCACAATTGTAGATTTTACCATAAAGCAATAAATATACTAATTATTTTCTGGATTAAATATATTTTTGTAGCAAAAAAACGAATATATTAGATGGACAATTTAAAAAAACGTGTTGCTTTTAATGGAATTAAAAATTTATTTCTAAACTAATGAAGACACATCTTATACTTAAAATAATCTCCATTGCTTTCGATGACTTTACTCCATCGTTCGGGCAACTACCGAAGCTAAATCAATTTATGTAACTATAATATGGAATTATCAAACATACAACGTAAAGCACCTTATTAATTTGTATACCTAATATTTAGAAAAATATCTAAATAAAATTGATGTAGTTCCATCATAATCAGTAAACTTGTCACTTTTACGTATTAAGACCTCTTTCTCAATGATAAAATATCGTCCGATGGTCAAAGATCGACGCGCGTGAATCTTTTTCGCTTCCTCGCGTTCGTACGCACACACGTCGTCCGAGCGCCAGCATAAAAATCGTGTTTCCGCGATCGCAGTGAATTAATAATAATCTCGACCAGCGCAAGCCAACGATATTTCACTTCAATTTAATCCCATGAAAAGTACTTTTTCAAGGTTTATTTTCTAATGCTCGTAATATTTGACAGTCAATCATATTAATTCGATACAGAAATAAATCGAGCTGGAATAAATGATCGGATAGCAGGAGATTGGTTTAAAAAATGATCAAGAGCTCGTTTTTTTTCGCTCGGTGAGAAAAAAAAGAAGAAAAACGGTCCAGAGCGAGGCGTGTGTCTAGGATTCGATCCTGCGGGACGGTGAACGAGTTTGCGATCCGGTCAGCAGTATACGACAGATCTCTCTTTTTCTCTCTCTCTCTCACTCCTTCTTCCTCGAGAGAGCGAGATGGAGGGAGAAAGAGACAGAGAGGGAAAGCCGTAGAGCAATCGGCCCGAGAGTTCCCCTTTCTATGTGGGTGGAGTCGCGTTTGCTAGACGCTGTCAGGGCCAACGCGTTTGCCATGTTAAAACGCCGTATCGCGATACGTCCTCTGTTTGAAGTCGACTGCTGGCTCCAGCGCTTTATTTTTTGTCCTCTCCTCGCTCCTCTCCGCACTTTTGCCCGGCTAAGCGCGCGCGAACGAAATGCGAGAGAGGCGAAACAAAAAAAACCCCCTCGCTCCGTTCTGTACGCTCTATTAGCGGAAAACGAAAGTGCGAGATTAGCGACAGCACAAAAGCAACCAAGGCGGAACGGACGTCGTGACGTCGTCACGATATTCTCTCTCGGAGTCCTTTCTATCCCCGAGCGCACGCGTTCGCAGCCTCGATATACGCAGAAAACCTCTTTTTAAAACTTTTTTCAAAACTCTTCCTCTCTCTTGTCCCCCCGCAACTCCGGTCTCCGACACGCGACACCTCGTCCAATTTCAATACCAAATTCCATCACCCCGCCAATTGCTCAATGCAATCACACGACTATTTTGGACCCGCGATTATTTTTCGGGGATTATGCAAATTTAGCATAAATTCGGACGTTTGAATAAATTATCGGCAACTGGGTCAATGTATGAGAGAACGTGGAACGAAACGTGCCAGATATCGCTCATGCTCCGATGGTGAGTATAATTCACACTTTTCGCGAGATTAATCCGTCTCGCTGAGCTATCGTGTCCCGAGGGAGGGAAAGAGGCGCGAGGAGAGGCCTGACCGAGGGAGAGAGAGAGAGAGATAGAAAAAAGGCCCGTGGCGGAGCTTCATAAGTAGCTAAGTTGCTCGGAGGGTATTCGAGGCATGGTTGACCCTTTCATGTATCGTGAAGAAACGCCCGCGGGGTCAGCGATGTCAAGTCGTGGGCTTCTCGGCAGCCGGCTTTGCCACAAGCTCGCGCCGCCACTGCCTCCTTCGATTTTTTATCTCTCTCTCTCTCTCTCTCTCTCTCTCTTCGTTTTTTTTCTATTTTTTATTCTCGAGTATTTCTCGTCTCTTTCGTATATATCTGTGTGTCCATTATTACCTCGAGAAAAACACACACACACGTTCGCGAGAATAATAACGTGGCTCAATAATCGCCGAGATTCACCCGCGTGACGGCCGCTCGTGTCAAAGCTTCGATGACCAAATTCCTCGCTCGCGATAGATGGTTTTTCTACCGAGTGAAACTTACCGCCGTCGATCCGTTACATCGAGTTACCTTGGCGTCAACCGCCATTACGACAGAAGAGAAATTAAAGATTACGATTAAACTTTGGAGCTATTTTTTAATCGGTGCGCCACGAAGGCGTGGTGAAAATGATAAAAATTGATCGCTCGAGCACATTCGTTTTCGCCGTGTGTTATTTTTTTACAATATGCGTTTCTTATACACACTCGCGAAACGCGAGGTAAAAAATAATGACAAATGATGCAAGCTCAATCCTTTCTGATAAGAGTTCGAGATAAGGATAATTACGTGTGTGTGCGCGTGGCTCGTTTAACGGTTTTCTTGGCTAAAACCGTGCAGAGATCCGTATAACCCCGCCTCACGTTGCGCGCGAAAAAGTAATACATATACTCGAATAAATCGAGGAAACGAAATAAATAATAGAGAAACGCGAATGGACTCGAGATTGGAGTGAGGACTTGGCGGAAATTAAGACTTTCCATCGTGTATCGATGTCTGTAAAAATTGGGTATCTGCTGCGCGCCGGGAATATCATAAAACACAGTCGGATTCACCGTTTGTGCTCTTGAACGAAAAAAAATAGCCGCGATTCCTCGTATGCCAAGCCCTCGTTCTCGAGAGTCCTGCATTCTGAGATAGAAGCGTCGAGGGAAGAGCTCGCGCGGAACAGCAGGACTTCGAAAGATTCGAAACAAGCAAAGCAAGACCGATTTCCCGATAGCTAAAAGTCAGAAAGGCACATGCGAACCTTATTTCGCACGGCCAGAAATCGTTCTTCGATCGAGGATCGGAGGGTGTGATTTTATACGCTATGCGTTTCAGTTTCTATACCGAGTGTCTTTCAAACTTGTAATTACATTAAATTTGCCTCTACAAAAATATGTGAAAAAAATACATTGTTGCTACCATATGGTTTATTTTGAAAATTAGTGGCATAAAAGTTTTTGTTCATAATCATTCGACAAAAACTTTTAAAGCTAACAAAAGTTATATTTTTTTTTTCTTAAATTCAATGACATTCAGAAATTTAAAAAAAAAACTGTTTTTATTAAATAATTTCTTGAAATGAATAAAATATTTGTTAACTAATGTATTTTCCATCGTAATAGCAGAGAAATGATTATTTATTATTAATGAAAGTATAATTAGTCATTAATATTAATTATTTCTCAGATACTTTTATTATTTGAATATATTATAAGAAAAATGCTTTAATTTCTGTAAATTTCAGTAAGACTTTTCGACCTACAGAATAATTTCTTAATTTCCTATATCTAATTTTATCTTGTACCTGATTGTCGTTTATTCCTCCTATCCCCGGAAACCACCTGACCACTGTTCCTGCACTTCCTGATTCTCTAAGCACTTGTGTCGTTCACTGAACTGACATCAAGTTCAGGCACTCTCTGGGAAATTTAAAATATTATCGGGGGATTCAATGCGCTTGCGAGAGCGACGCCATGATAGCGCCATCTGATTTCCGAAACGCGAAGCTCCCTGACCCGTGGTACGGTTCTGGCAGAATCGAGCGTGCGAGAAAACGGGATGAAACGCGTAGCGAATTCGAGTTAATTATTTGACAAACATAATTATACGAAAACCATTTTCCTAAACTTCACAAAATTGAATAAAAATTGTTTTTATAGCGAATATTTGTCCATAATTGAAATATTTCATTAAAATTTGTCTTTGGTCGAGTACGTAAAATATCGAAGGAATTAATTTTTAAATTTTTAGGAATAATGTGTTATTGATTCAGAGACACCCTGTGTGCAGAAAAACGTCGTATACAGTTGTCGTGGTGGCAGACTGGTCCGGCGCGTTCTAACGGTGTGATAAGAAGGTGAGAAGAGAAATTCTCGTGTGTATACGATATACGTTTTCTTGGTTCTTTCTCCATATTCCGGGCAGGCGAGGCGGCGAGCCGGGGCAGTCGCGTGACTCTTATCGATAAGAGCGGAGAGAAGAACGGAGGAAAGAGTGTATCTCGGAGCCGAGAGAATAAGAGAGGATGCACGGCGATGTCCAGCGAGGAGGCGTTTCTCCGTCGGCAACTATTTTCCAAGCGCCCGTGTGTTCCGGGCGCGATCCGTTTTCTCCTCGTTGACACCGCGAAGGATGTTCCTCGCGCTCAATATGCACATGCATGCAACAAGGCCAAAGCGAGAGCTTCCCGAGAATAAATTTTCGCTCGAAAATTCTCGAACCATAAATTAAAAATTATCATTTACACTTATTTTCACAAATACTTTTATTACTTCTTTTTTCTCGCACACTTTTTGTCCAGTGTGTATTCCTTTTCTTTCGCTCTCTTTTCTCGCTTCAGAATTTCGCCTCGCTCGAGGAAGAACCTTGTTTGCGTAATTGCGCGTAACCGAGAGTCGTAAATAGGTGATTTGCAAATCATAAATTATATTCCGGGTATCGGATTATGCATTTACACAGTTCGACGTTATAAAATTCACTCGTGAAAGCTGCGAAGGAGAACATTTTTTTCTTGTCTCTCTCTCTCTCTCTCTTCCGATTATATCGTTTCATTCAGAATTATTTCAAGGTACTTCCATCTATTTTTTCTTGACTCTCTCTCTCTCTCTCTCTCTCTCTCTCTCTCTCTCTTCTAAGATTAAAAATATAATTTCACTAAGTAAATAAAAAATTATCCTGTAATTTCACCAATTAAAAAATTATGTATTTAGTCCATATGTTAATATTTTAATAATGGCTTCTAATGTATTGCACTTATGAGAAAAAAATCAGTTTAAAAACAATATTGAGAAATTACAAAAATAAAATAAAGGTAAATTTAAACAAAATTGCATACACATTTAGGGTTCAAAAATGTTTTCTTTAAAAAACGAAGCAGGAAAATTTAATAAAATTAATTTTAAAAATTAAACAAAGTAAATATTCAACAGTGTAGAAATGAAACGTTGAATGATTAAAGTTTGTTTTTCCTTTATAGTCGCTCAGCCTTAAAAAATAATGAAAAAAAAATAAATAAATAAATATAAATCTATCCAATTATAGGTGAACTCTGAATCGGGTTCTTAGGGCTGTGAGAAAAGAGGCTCTTCCCGTCGACATTAAGCAAACGGTATCGAAATCAGCTACGGAATATCACACGTGTAAACGTTGGAACTTATTTCCCATTATACGTCGTACTCGCTAATATGCGGGAGAGTGCGCAGACATGGAAACAAATCTTTTTATTTTTTTCTGGAAAAAAGAGCAAGGAGCGCTGGTAGGCGAAAATATCGCGGAGACATCGACATTGGTGTACATCGGTTGCGCGTAATATTCGCCGTGTGTGCGAGCACGCCGCTCAGAATGGAGGAGAGTAAAAGGATCGCGGGGAGTCGCGAGAGGGGACAGGAACACAGCATCACAAGAGAGTTACATCATCGCGTGTGACTCGAGATATCGTTCGATCTATCGATATAGAGAAGCGAGGAAGGGGCGAGAGAGAGAGAGAGAGAGAGAAGAGCGAGAGGGGAGTTAGAAATCGATGCGAGTTCGTAAAACATCATCGAGAGAGAAAGCGCGATGCGAACACGAGAAAAGATGAAAAATTGCGAGAGAGAAGCAGAGAATTGAAAAAAAAAACGAGAGAAAAAGAAATACGAGAAACGGGCGTGGATCGAATATCGAATCGAAATTCCGCAAATCGCTCGCGTGTCTTCCGCGTCGAGTGGAATAAATCTTGGTAATTAATACAAGATTTTCCATTGAGAAGCCGGCAGGAATTTCTCTCGTATCGAGGGAAAATCGGCGCGGGGAATGGAAGAGGAAAAAATATGAGATAATCGACGGTAGTGAGGAACGACGAAGCGCCATGCATGAGTCAGTTTTTCGCGCAGGAGTCATCCTCCCATAGTGCATTCGAGTGCAGAGTGCGCGTGTGGATGCACGTAAGACCGATCGGCGCAACATGCGAGACGTAAACTCCTCCGTCGTCTCTTCTCCGGCAGATAAACTTCGGTGATAGAATTCCCTTTCTCTCACTCTGCTCTCTTCCCCATCTGCTCGTTCCTCATCCCTCTCTCTCTCTCTCTCGCCACTCGCTTATTTTCTCTTCTCTCTTACTCTCTCGTATAATAAGTACTTAGTCTAGAGAGTATACGAGTTCAAGGCGTACGTGAGAATCGGGACGATCCGCCGGGACGACTGCAGATAGATTCTCTCGCGGCTCTAATGCAGTTGCAGTTGCACTACGACTTTACGTCGTGTCTGCACATAAATACAAGTTGTCCCAAAATCGAGAGTCAATCATCGATACATTAAGCTCAACGTAAAACACTCATCCAGCTAGCACGAAAAATATTATTAAATCGCCTGCAAGCTCATTATTTCCATTTTTTTTAATTCTTTGATTATTTTATTTTATTTTGTTATTTAAAAAAAAAAAATTTTTGTGGTGGTTTTAATCTCTTTTTTCGTTAGATTCTGGGTCAGCCTGTAGAAGTATATTTATTCGTGTGTACGTACGAAGGCAAGCAATATCGCTTCTTCACTAAAGTTTTCAGCAGTGACTCCGAATCGGGATCCCTGTGCATGGAAATGCATAAACTTCTTACCCGATGTGCCGGCAATGTTGTAATCTCTGTCATAGGGAGATATAGGGCGTTGATTGCCGATATGGGAGTTCCTGCTACGATTTTATATTTTACTTGCGTTTCAATTCACCGTGAAAAACTTTTGCGAAATAATCTCGGTGAATTATTGCTTTCGTTCTTTTTCAAATTATAAATCATTGGTTTTTTTTTCAGATTTGTCATTATAAATTCATGGGTTGCGCCCAAATACGAGAAATTTCTCATCGAACAAACTCTTACATTCAAACATAATTTTGTCAATTTTGCGCATTTTTTAAGGTACGAGCAGCAACGCGGCCGCTTTTTCCGTTTCAACATGTTTGAATTGATGTTTTACAATTATTCTAAGCGTATACTTCATACAATTTCGTTTAATGC
>JAPYYW010002422.1:0-29034 GCA_030522545.1 Cremastinae sp. A BG-2022a | reverse complement strand
CGTTATTTCAAATTTTCATCGTGTCCTTAACAAATTTCGATTCCCTATACTTTTAACATGTAAAACTTCATTTATTTTCGCCATTTACAAATGGCTACAACCAACCTCCTTAAATGGGAAATCGTCTTTGTGACAAGGTTTAATATAAATGGGTCTGATATTTTTTTTAGGTCATAAATTAAAAATGTAAGGAGCGCTGCAAAAAAAAAACCAACTAGGTAAATATTGCAGACACCCTAAAATAGCGATAGATAGTTAATATTATATACATAAAATTATATTTATCCAAAAATAACTAATCCTGCTGACTCGTTATACATTAATACACTCCATTTCATGAATATTTTTCTGTTATTCTCATTGAAGAACATTTTACTCTTGAACATTTCTGTCTCGGATCAAAAGTCGTGATGGAACCATTTTTCAACGTAAAACTTTCTGGGCCAAAAAGAGTTTCACACCGAAGAAAGGAGGAAAGTTTGCGCGCGGCGTGCGAAATAATGAAAACAGTATCCGGTACGTCAAAGTATAAATAAGGAAGTGTACGAAAGAGTATAAGGAATGGGGAGAAGAGAGAGAGGGGGCGCGAGGTGTATCTCGGGAAATGAAATGACGGTGAGAAACGCTCGCGTAAACTCGGAGACGGAATTATAGATAAAAACAAGAAAGAGAAGAAGAGATATAGAGGAAGAGGTATATTTTCACTCCGTACACATATATAGGAAGTGGAGAAGAGAGGAAAAACAGCGAGATTCGCGTGAGCGGCCGGCTCGGAGCGAAAAATGGAACGAGAAAGAGCGCTGGGGTGCGAGGAAAAAAATGGGAACGGGTAAGGGACGAGGCAACGGCGTGTTTCGACATTGAGGTGTAGCGCCGGCGGACGAAGCTTTATTATTGTTGTTCGCGGTGTATTGTAGCGTCATAACCAGACGAGTGGAGTTGCTGCAACGTTGAAAAACAACGACAGAGGCTCGAAAAAAAACAACGAAAAAAATTGAGGGCTGGGGGGGGAGGAAGAAGGAGAAAAAAGAAGAAATCGCAAAAAAATCGCGCATCTCGACTGTGCGCACGAGTCGGAACGGAAATGTTGAAGAGACGGATATACGAAGAGCCTCGGCCGCCGCTGCATTCTTCATGATACTGCATATAACCTCAATTCTTTTTTACTCGACTATTAATACATGGCGCAATTAAAGTCTCCGCTATCCCGCCGGTATAGAGGCGAAAAATGAGACGCAAAGGCGGCTAGATACGTGCGAGACAAATCCTCACAGCGAAAGAATTCATTGCTCCGAATTCTTCCGGATAATGCGACGCGAAGAGCCAGGATTTTAATGCTCTTCGTACCCCCTCACCCCCTTGCATATTTTCTCGCTTCCTTTTCTGACTCTTCATTTTTTTTCGAATCATATTTTTCAAAGTTTGTGATATATTTCGTTCGTTAGACGTTTCTTTCGTTATATTTCAGAAATGAATAATAAATTTTATGTCTCTTCTCGAAAGAGACGATAAATAAATTATTTAGTGATGAGCAGCAGAGAAATTGCTGCTCCGAGTTTCATGGAATATCGAAAAATAATCCTTTGTGACTTTTGATGAATTTTTCGCGCGGTATTTTAATGAAAATTTTGTACGATTTTAAATCAAAGCGCGACACGATGAAAGTTTCGCAGCGATCGTTGATGCTCGTCTACAAATTTTCAACTAGAGTGCTGACGTCTTGTAATCCGATGTGGATTTATAAACTGTCTCGGGTATTGCGCCCATTCGCGCAGGTATATCAAGGAGATGCGCGCGAATGCCAATTTGTACGACCTCGTTCCGAAACCACGGTCCTCCATATCTCTCCATTATTGCTTCCCGGCCGACTGCCGTGCAACGGAACGGGAGAAAGTCTTTCCGGAAGTCATGAAAAGCCCGCTTTGGAGAACAACTTGGTTAGATCGTAAGCTTTACGAGAACCAATTTCATTCTGTTTGTTTGTTCATTTTCCAGCACATGCGTTTTCCAATTAACAGTGACATCTGCGATCGCTTTATCCAACTTTCATTGCCCCGAGAAATATCTTTCACAAGGTACTTGACTCGTCACCACGTATATCTTAGCAATTGCATTAAAATATTTGTGTCATAATCAAAATATTACGATCCAGTAAGGTTATCGTATAAAAACATTGACATCCAGTCTAATTTTGAAACAGATTCGCTCCAAATTTGAGGTTTTCTAAATAGAGCGCATTATGCGACGTTATATATGAAGTATGCACCTGGAAGGACAGCAAAATATCGATTCAAAACTGTCAAAAAGGAAAAAGTGGCCGTTGAAGGGGTATATACCTCTTTCGATTTTTTTAAAAATCTTCAAGGAGTTACAACTTTAAAAACAAATTAACCTATTGACATAATACCTATGCTATTTGCTTCGTTTTTCAAAAATTTTTATAACAATCACCCTTAATAAAGTTGATTTCGTGAAAAGAAAGGAAAGACATTGCAAATTGAATTTTTCATGGGTCCACGAGACCCAGTGAGGCTCACGAAATTTCTTGAAATTTTTTTTTTCGATTTTAGGAGCCTACTCGATCGGAAATTTCCCGTAGATTACGAAAATGATAATTATTCGGAGCGAAATCCAAGAATTCATATTGAATGAGCCAAAAAATTGACTTTATTGGATCAGTTTTTTCAATTTTTCAATATGATTTCTTGAATTTCGCTTCAAATAAGTAGCATTTTTATTATCTACGGAAAATTTCCGATCGAATAAGCTCTTAAAATCGAGAAAAAAAAAATTCAAAAATTTTTGTGAATTTTTGAAGGTATACTATAGGTATAACTATATAGGTAACTATATTTGTTATTACAGAACCAAATATATTTTATTTAAATTATATCCAAAATCTCTTTAGTCCTTAAATAATTGGTATAAAATTGTAACTCTATTGTAAAATTTAGCATCGTGATTTCTGTCAGTGTACTGAAAGCTCGTTATTAAAACAAAAACGTATATTTGATATTTGAATTTAAATGAAAGACATTCGAGATATGTTCCTTCAAGGTAAAATAAGACATATATGAAAATCCGGTGAAGACGTTTGCGAGTTAGTTTTCGTTGTAGAAATTCCAAAGCTCGGGCTCGTTGGTACTAAAACCCTTTGAATATAATGAGAGGTATGTTTTGAGAAGAAGTTTTGTAGCAGGGGCAAGACGTAACGGAGCATGGCTCAAGCGCGGAGTACTCACGCGAGGGATACGAGTTTGCGGCCACGATGGAGAAAAGATTGAAATTAGAGCAGAGGATAGCGGGAATTCGGAGTTGGGGGTTGAAACGGAAAAAGGAGAGCGGAGCCGCAGCTCTGGATGCGTCGGGAGAGTGGAACTCGGAAAATCTCTTTTGGCTCGTCGCTTTTTCATTCATAAAATGGGATGAGGCTAGCGGGGGAGAGAGACAAGCGCAGAGCGAGTGAGAATGCCGATGTCTTTCTCGCTCTTGACTATCGTTTTTCTCCCTTTTACGTACTCGCTGTGTAACCTCGGGGCTCTTTGCAATTCAAATTCGAAGGCCCAAACGAGCAAACGAAGAAAGAGCCCCCTCAATCTCCCCATATAAATTAAGAATGAAGTCCACGCCGGTTTTATCGTTTCCGAGCTCTGCCAACTCGAATCCTTACATCGTTCCGCGATCGATTGAAAATTCCGGGCCGTGTGTTTGCATTCCCGAGCCCCGCAATCCCCTCCCCCCCCGTCTCCTTTTCATCCTATTTTTGTTTTTCACCGAATCTATTTTCGTAAGGAAATAAAGAGAGAATTGTTGTTGATCGTCGAAACATAAATATGGATCGGAATAAATTCGTATACGATTTTCGCGCTGGAATACAATTATTATTCCGCGAGGACAAAGCGGCTGGCTCATCGGATCGCGAAATCCGCAAATGTGACGTTACTTTCGAATTTTACAACGCCTCCATTGTTACTGTTGTTGTTATGCTGCTTTTGTTGTTTCGAAGCTCGCATATACAACGTTGGCATGTGTTCGCGGAGTTTCGCAGCTCTGCGTACGATTACCCCGCATAATGACGAAACTTCTCCAGGTTTAAACAGGAAATTGTTACAATGGGTTACGCCTCGGCGACTGCGCCGAAACGCACGGCGAACGCTGTTTATTTGTCTCTCTCCACGTGTCTGCGGACGCGTTGACATTTCAGGAGGAGGCTTCGGGTCGTTGTTCCCTCGTCATAGAGGTTTCATGCCGCTAACTAAGTTTCACTCGATTATAATGACCCCCGTTGATGGTACCGGATCTCGCCTCAAGGCTCACCGCAATAACCTCAGCGTCTTCCACGTCTCCGATATATACGAAATCCGAGACCCTAGAGGTGCTTGGTCAACATCGACACCGGATTCTATATCTCGACAGATTTGTTGAACCAAATTTTTTTTATTCGTTAAGGAGGTATTTACGAAAGTATGAAAATGAACTTTGTCTATTGACATTTTTTTTAACGATATATAGAGTATTAATCCAGTTTTTCGATGGCTAAATTTCAAGTAGCATTATCAATAAAATAAGCGAAAATTATCCTGAAAAAGTATGCTCGACATACGCCAGAGTCTTATGAGAAGCATTGAGAAAAATGTTCTTTTATTGGAAAAAAATATATTTAGAGTGAACTTTTAAACAATCTAAAATATTTCACGTGTTTATTAGCGTATAAGGTTCAATTATTAATCATAAAAATATATGGTCATCGAATTTTTCATTGAATTATTTAATGATAATATCAGACATGACACTTATACGTGAGTGAATCAGAGTCAAATAATAACCTAAAAATGAGAATCACTTTTTAACTATATCTGTATTACATCAATATTTTACATTTCAAAATTAATATATTTGGTAAAAACGATTTATTTAATCTTAAAAGTTATTTATTAACGCCTCATTTAAAAATAAGCCAAATAGTATCTCATTTGACTAGTAAAAGTAACGCTAATACCACCTTGAACCGAGAAAAAACATTTTATTCGGATAATTATATTTTTTAGTTTCATTTAACTAAGTCTTTCAAATTAATTTGTTTAAAAAAGGTTATAATGGTGTTGAATACATTGTATCGCGTTTGCTAAAACGGTTCATTGAATACGTTTGTAAAGGTGGTCAATACCACCTTTATGAATAATAATTGTCTGATTCAATAATCCGATAATTACTATAATAATTGTCTCATTTAATAATCAAAAAATTACTATATCCATTTGGAATATTTGAACAATTCCCTTTTCCCAGCGTATGTAGATATATATTTATTATACTATATTATATTTATTTTCTAATGAAGGTATTATTTTATTGATTTTTACGTTTCTTAGATACACTATTTGCTGAAAAATATTCGTGTATGAGAATGTCGATATGAACTTGTTGACAAATTTTTAGAGGAATTTAATAACATTCTAATGCTATCTCGTCACGAAAAATTGACGATAATTTTTTAATTTTTTAATTTTTTAATTGGCATCTCAATAATAACAATGAATAATATTGAATATCTCGATAATTTAATGATGAAACCATCTCAAATTTTTCTGACACTTTAATGCAACGGTGAAGAACGTTCACAGTTTTTTCAAAAAGATATATATTTTATAAATAAAAACCCGGAACTTTGCCTTTAGTTTACACGGGGAAAAAAACTTGATACGGCCCTTAACGCAAGAACTTATTATTGTAGAGTACAAAAAATAAATGTTCATATTATAAATTGTAGTTTGAAAGTTATCAGAGACTTTTTCATTTTTTTGTACTTTGATGCGAACTAAAAAAATGTAATTAATTCGACACAGGTTATCAGGTGCGATATGATGATTTTTCTTATGAGAAAAAAGATCCAAGACAAACTCAATCTCCTATAGTTATCTGCATTTAACACGATCGTCAATTCTTGTGCCCGGGAGTAAAATATTGCCAAGTTTCTCACGGAAAAGAAGGGCAGAGGAAGCTTTCATTGAGAAGAGAGTGTGCCGAGCGAAATATCGCGTATAAGCAGCTGGAACGTTGAAGATGGATCGGTGGATGTCGAGAGAGAGAGAGAGATCGTGATTCTCCCGAGATTCTTCGTCGTTTATACGCGTATATGTGTATACACGAATTGGTGAACTTATGTGGTTGATGGAAGAAGGAGCAAAGGTTGAAGCGAGAAAGACCATAACGGGCACAAAGAGAAAAAGAGAAAGAGAGAGAGATAAAAATAAAAATATAGAGCAACGCGAGAGTCTAGAAGCTGTACCTTGCTGATATAAAATCATCCGACGAAGACAGATTGTGTATTCACCGCACGAGTGGATGGCTCATGGCCGCGTATCCTCCCGTATACTTCTTCATACTTCCTCCGGCCGTGCACACATTCCAGGTGTCCAGGCTAATATTTATACGGATATACACACACATGCACCGCCTGATATACATTCCGCCGTCTATCCCCCGGTAATCCTTACTCCGGGCGTTTCGTACACGGCCGAGGATTACGTTGACGCACAGCTGGCCATTCGTACGAGGCTGACCAAAAGTTTTCAAGCAAAACGTGTATTCTTACAAAGAAACAAAAAAAAATAACGACTCGAGAAAAAAAATAAATCTTTACTTAGCCTTGTTTATTGCATATCTTTTCAACTATTGTTTATATCGCAAGAGTCGTGGTGCATTGTAAAAATGTGGTGTTAGAATGGTGTTAATTTAACACCATTCTTTGTCTATATATTATTCCCACCGTTTTTGTGTAGAATGGCATGGTGTTAATAGATATGGGTTGATATGCTGTGTTTCATCAATGTAAATAATTAACATCGCAATATAAACACCATTTAGTGCGTAAACATTAATGAAGTGACACTATTCTTGCTAATACCACCCGGTGCGAATAAAAAAAGAGATACAAATTAACCAACTCAATAATATAAAGAATTCATGCACATTATATGCAACTTTTCTTCGTGAAAAATTCCATGTCAACAAGTTCGTAAATTATTTTTTGTTTTTTTCTCTCTCTGAATGCAGAGATTTACCCTGATGTAGGCTAAATTATTATCTACACTTTTGTTCTTTTATAACATTTTTCGTATACTAATTTTTTTCTTAATAGATGTAACGTTGATATTGAGTAGCAAGTATTCTGGCAATATTTTAACAATGTTTGTATTCAAGTATCGGTTATTCCTTGGAATAATTATACTTCCCCTCGAATCTGTTTGTCCAAAGATATACTAGAGGACCGATTTGCTCAATGATATTCAGATAATGAGTCATAAAATGATGTTTTAGTATGCCAAGCTTCAGCTCAGGTATACCTGATACTAAATTTTTCGCGTTTAATCTCGTCCGTTTATTGCCGTTTATTATTCTGGACTGCCAGAAATGTAAACAAAGTTTTATTGCTGGACAGGAATGGACGAAGCTCGATAATTTTCTAAGATATGAAAATTTTTCAGCAGGTGATGCCTATTTCATCGATGGTGCAATAAACATCATACATTAAAATTGTTTTATTTTTCATAAAAGTATCGAGCTCTGCTTATCTGTACTACTAAAAACATTGATTTTTAATTAGGTGAAATCAGCAAGAAACTCAAAGAATTTTTTATAAATTTTTCTTCAATAATTATGCAATTTGTGAATATGTACTTGCCTCGTTTTAAACATTACGAGCGACAACGCGGCCGCTTTTTTGGATATGTTTGAATTGATATTTTGCTGTTCTTCTAGGTTCCTACTTCATACAACTTCGCTTAGTGTACTCTATTCTGATTAATTGATTAGAGGTTTCATCTCTTTTTTAATATAGGAATATATCCGTACTGACATTTTTAAAAAAGTATTTTGAAACAATATTATAAATTACAAAGCACTAAACTACTCACTCTTCGTATGATTGAAAATAACTGAAACTGAGACACTCAATTGAACTTCTACGAATTTCTACGAAATGTTTTTCAGTAACGAACTACCAGGCAAGACCCGACACGTCTTACTCCGACACTTTATACCGGTCTACTGATTCCATATTCAGTCGAAAATTCAAACAATTATGGCCGTGTTCGGTTTTTTCCTCAACCTCGACCGATCACCATGGAAACAATGACCGAGGGATTAATGAAAATTTGAAATTTTTTTTCCTCGTTACGCTCGACGAATTTTCTCTCTCACTTTTTTTAAAATGTTTACGATCCTTGAACTATTTAGGTATATTTGTCCAGGTATATATGATAATAATAGTAGAAAATTGTGTTGCAATTTTTTTTCATATGAGTTGAGAAAATTTAACGTGTTCGAAGACCTCCAACCTGATTTTTCGAGAATCGAAAATAGGAAAATCTCAAAATTTCAGGTGGCGATATCTTTTCGTGTCCTCGACGATATCGAATTCATAATAGGTTATTCCTGAAAATTTTTGCAAGACGAAATAAATGATTCAAACATCACGGTCATTATTTCCAAAGCAGTGCACGTTGAAATTTTTTTTAATGAGTAGAGATTAGCCAAAAGTTAATGCGCTCCGCATAATCTGCTCTATTCCGATGAATCATCGTTTAGGGGCTTTATGTCTTTTTTAATATAGGATTACGAATACTGTTTTTCGTATTTTTGAAAAACCTTCACACTTGTACGCTAGACGTCTTCGAAAAGTAAAATGAATCTGTGTGTGTGTAAAGAGGGAAAAAGAAGAAAATTTACGTTTGAGTCTACGATGGAGAAAGAAAATGAGAAAATGTAAAATGTAAGGGAAAATAGGTCAGCTTTCATCAATCACCATCCATCATACTTGGCTTCAATTCACTTCGATGCCTCTCATTCTCCTTTGTCATTTCCGTGATCTTTCCTAATGATCTCCGGCCCTCTTGTATTTTCTATCCGGATAAAAATCAACGGAATATTCTTCCAAGGTTTATCCCCTTTTTTTCTCAAAAAAAAAAAAAAAGAAAAAACGTTCTAGTGGATGATCTACTTTTATGCCCCAGGGTAAAATTAATTCACCGCGCGCGCGAGAAATGTTTCTGTCTATTATGCGCCAAAGTTCTGCTGCAGCTCCGACAATGTCGTTTACTAAAGCCCAATTAGCGTCTCGGAGGCTCTTACCGGACTTTTGGCTGAAAGATTTTCCAAGGTTTGGGATTTTAAGTCCGGAGCTTTCTCGCGCGCGCGCTCGCGAGCGACGTCTGTTCGAGGAACGAGTCAATTGTCTCTCATCAACGGCGGGGAAAACACGGGCGAGGATTTGCTCCCCCGACAATGTGACCTCGGGAACAAGGCGAAAGAGATAGAAATTCTGATAAGCGTCCAAAGTACGGAGAGAAAAGAAAGAGAGACGGAGCGAGAAATTGTTGACAAGGCCGGATTTCTCTCGGGTCAAGACCGCGAGAGGAATCTCATCTCCTTTCCCCTTCCCTCATTGTCTCACGAGTCCGCCCACGCTAGTTTATACTTCTCCGTTGAAAGACAAGTAACTTCCTTACCTAGCGCTTACACCGGGGGCTTATTTTTCGAGCTCCCAGTCTCGAAAAACAAACCTGCTCTTCTCCTCTATTATTATTTTATCCACTTATCCTCGCGCGTTCTCGGCGGACGAAAAGCTTCGGACGAATCTTTCCGGACATTCAAGAGGCGTTGCTCTCCTCTCTCTTTTTCTCTCTCGACGAAGAGCTTTAACGCAAACTTTTACAGCCGCTGATACAACGACGAGGACGGAGGGAAGGAGAGATGAATCTGCAAGATTTGTTTGTCCGTCTGTCGTTTCGGCGGAGTTATGTGTCCCGCGAGGGCGAACGAACATCGAGCCCGAAGTACGTACTTTCAAGCGTTACGTTAATAACGTTATGTTACACAATACGAACCACGTATCGTTGTGCATCGAGATAAAAGTACGAAAGTTTAACGCCCGACGTTAAAATACAAGCTTGGATGTAAATACGGGGGAAAAAAAAGGAATCATCGCGGAAGTGAGAGAGAGAGGACAAAAAAACTTGGGCGAATTCTCTCGTTTGCATACACATTACCTCCTACTTTATATTCATTCGTCTACGGGAGATAAAGGTTTACGGTATCTTGTTTTTACCTTCCCACGGCGAAATCTTATCCCCTTTTCTTTTGACGTCCTATACTCATTGTTTCACTGTCACTTTTGATTACCGAATTTTTTTTTGAGAATTGAAAAAGAGGATTTTTTGGACTCGTTGATATATTGCGTATGGAGCATGATGTTTTTTTCCCGTAAAATTGGGTAAATGAATGTTTTTTAAAGATTTCAATAATTTTCTTAAAATACATAATAGAAAAAAAACCTTTATAACTTTTGTAGACTGTGTAAAATGATTTTTGACAATTAATAGATTTTTGGTTTATAGAAAGTGTGTGATATTAAAATTTAAACACAAGCTAATAAGTAAAATGTATATTAGTTTCAACACACGCCAAATTTCATTGTAAATCGACTGTTATTATTTTATGCACAGAAAACAGAAGTTCTTACTGAATTTCCACCAAAATTTTAATAAAAATTTTTAATAAATTTACAATTAGTAGTGATTCACCTATTTTTCGTAGTTTGTTACCTATACTTATAGTATTTTTATAGTAAAATGATATATTTTCTCCGTGATAGAAATGTTTTTTTCGGAATTTAAAATTCATGGAGTGTTTAAGGAAGTTCGGTCGAATTGGGGTTCACGTTTAACACCATGTTTTTTTGTATCTAATCGAAAGAGCTAACTTTGTTTCATGTGTCCACCAAATTTCAATTCGATTTACCACGTAGATTGGACGTAATTAATAAATAATGTAGCATTACTATTGTAGTGCATAAAGGCTCAAATGACACGCCAACTATCTAAATTTCAATTTATACCTAAAATCAATCGTTGAATGGCCAAAAAACTTATATAATAATTGATATCTTAGAAAGCTATTTATCAACGACTTCAGTTAATTTATCACAGGATTTCTTCAAATTTTCATAATTAATGCAATTTTGCCGCTGATATCCTTGTGACACATCGGATCTTTCTTTCTAGCAGAAATTATTATTGAAAATAATATGGCGGTGCAGTCACGCCCGCTTCATTTGGATTTGCTCGAGTGCAACGTATTGAAATCCTTATTCATATAGATTAAATCTTTTATTGCTTATAATTATAATATTAAATATTTGTTTAAATTTAGTTTATCAAAAAGTTGCAAAAAAATGTTTTTCTTTATCTAAAGTTAAACATTTTTAACGAAAAAAATAGCCTCTTTCAAGCATTGGTTGAAATGACATATGGTATGAAACCCAGGTTATGTACGCTAGTCACATTTAGTCGTCATTATTTCCGAGTATTAATTTATTGACTTATTATTGAGAAGCCTAAAACAAGTTTATAATATTTTGTAATTAAACAATTAAACTTAGCTTTTACATAATCTAATTGTACGTTGATAAAAATAAATTACAGATGAAATTTGACTTCGGACCAACTCGACCGAATTATCTCAAGTATTTCGTTTCATTTTTTTTACATTATGCTGTCGTATCGGCAGACTTTGGGAAGTTCTGGCACGATTGGAGAGGGAAAAAATGGATGAAAGAGGAGACTCTGTGGAAGCGAGACTTGGCGAAGACGTCATCGTTGCGTGAAATCCTCGATCTGCGCCGAGCCAATCCGTACGATAGGAAATTTCGAGATCTCGTCAAGCTTTGATCTGACTTTGAACCGTGAGAGAAGCGTTCCGGGACGACGACGAAAAGGATAGAGAGAGAGAGAGGGGGGGGGGCGCAAGGGTAAAAGAGAGTGTGCCGAAGGTGGGAGCATTGTGCCGGCACCGCAACGCCGTAAAATCTCGAGCAGCCGGGCCAATCTCACGAGGAAAGTGCTTCCTAGTCGTGCATTTTCACTCAGCGCTTTCCCTCCCTCGTCTATTTTTATTTTTCAAAGTTCCTTACCGTAGTCAAAGTTCCTCTTTTCACGAACGAGATTTCTTTTGGGAAAAGTCAGAGAGTCTGATCGGACGTGCTTAAAAAAGCAAGGAGGAATTCGCACATTTTCGCGAAAATTTTATCGCGAACATGTACACTGTACACTACTCTCTCCCTTGAGAATATTTTTCAGCAGAGACTGCCGGTTGAAAAAAAAAATGACTGTTCTGCGCTGCTTCGACGCCGTCTATTGCTCTGGGCGACGGAACACACTCTACCGAGTCTTGACCGGACAAAGGCGTCTCTCGCTCGAAAACGGACAAGCGTTCTCGTGCAAACATACTTTATCCCTTTGTTCTCGCACTGGACACGGTGCCCGCGACTTCGTTCGCCCGGATGTTAACGAAAATCCAATATCAGCAGTTTTTTTTCTAATTGCACATTTTGAAGATTCTCACTATCGCTGAACATCCAAATATAAATATAGACACTTTTTCACTTTTTTTTGTACGCCTAAATATTTATTATATAATAAACTGTATGGAAAAAAATATTAGCAATTACTGGAAATCGTGGCTCATCTGAAGGATAGGGAATAATAATGTATTATTTTTACATTTTGTAAAAAAAATCCCAAACCCTTTTTTTCAATGAGCTACGATTTGCAATAATTATCCAAATTTTCTTCAGTTTTTAATTTTTTTTTTGATTAAGGTGGTTTATGTCTTTTTATGAGAATTTAGAAACAATTACGAATTTGACTGTATTAAGGTACTTAACTAACTTCTGTCACTGTAGTAAAATTCAAAAGATTTTTCTTATTTTTTTTTTCATGAAAAAGTCAAATAATGTATTACCACAATAATTTTTAGTATAGTAAAACATACATGTATATTACATATAAATAATCAAATAAAAATAGTAAAATGTATGCTGAAGATATAAGAACTTATAATCCATGTTTAAAAATATAATGATTATATAGCACAATGATTTGTATATACAATAATTTTTTGATAAGTTATATAGCGCGAAAATGACGTGCAGTTGTTTGAGAAATTTCGTTTAACAATCAACGAGCCATTTAAAAATTAATTGCTTGCCCCGATAAATTGAGAGCTTTGTTCCAGAGAATTTCATTCAGATTTTTAGAATATTCCTTTATCTCTTTGTGGATGGGAGACTATTTTTTCAATAGATGAGAAAAGTGAGGAAAAATTGCGGAGTTGCCGAAGAAAGAGAGCATTTTCAGGGCTCGCGGATGCATTCGTGTAAAACGGTATTCCGCTTATTCATCGACGTTGCGAAGTAGAAAGAGTCTGGTAAAAGGACGAAAGGGAGCGAGCGAGAGAAAGAAGGATGGACGGATCGAGTCTTTCAGGCAGAAATTCCTCGATAATGGAAGGCAGGTTCGAAGGGAAAGGATTGATTGTGCCGAAAGTTCAGGAACGTGAGGAAGACGGGAAAATTTTGTGACGTATAAGCCAGCGACTGATCACAGGAGTGTGAACGACCGGAGAGCAACTTCGTCCTCGTTTTTCACGAATCGAAACTTGATAATTTGAGACTTGGAGCGAAAAGATAAGAAAAAAAAGACGAATCGCTTGGTTCTGGGTAAAACATTTTTTAACGATTTCTCATCTTTTTTTCTCACTCACTCCAACATTTTTAAATAATTTCAAGCAAAGTTCAAAAAGTGAGATAAAAATCTGACATGATACTTTCATAAAAATTTCTCCATTTTTTAAACCGCATCACCCTATATGGCATAATAAAAAGAAGCTTATCCGACACTTTGCTAAACTTTCGTTTTTTTTTCGTCGCTCCAAGGGCCAGGAGTTATGCAGATAAAGTTTAACTTCTTGCCAAAGAGTTGAATGTCGAGGACGAACGGCGGTGTGACGTTTCTTCTGTGCCGGAGAACGGAGAGTTAACGTGAATGGGCCGCGGGACATAACGAAGAAAAAAAGGAAGAAAAATAGAATGGGAGAGAGGATAAGGAAAAAAGAAGACAAAAAGGAAAATGGCGGAGAGAAAAGGGGCAAGTAAAAGGACAAAGGACAGAAGAAAGAGGTACAAGGCTCGGAGGATTTGTCAGCCGGATGGCAAAAAATCACGAAAAGAGTGAAAGTGTAGTAGCAAAGGCTTGCCGTGAGTTTTTAAAGAGAAGTTACGACGAAGCTGGATGGATGGGCTCACCCTATGACTATTTTCTCTTCTTTCATCTTCACCTTTGTTCGCTGCGGTGGCTCCCTCTTGTCTCGCTTATGTCCCTCTCAAATTTTTTTCCCTCCCACACTTTTTATCATCCTCTTTGACAAACATAATATATATGAAAAAAAAAATGCTCCAAGTGTCATAAAAATGATGCTCAAAGATATCTAATTAAAAATTTAAAAAATTCATCACAGCTAAATTTATCATTATTTTTTAATATAAGAAGAAAGAAGATGAAATTATTATTTTTATCTTCTTTCGCGAGAACAGGGAATTCATTTTTCTTTCATTGTAATAGTTTCGATAATATAAAGCTCTTTTTAAAATTTGATATTTTTTTGAATGACATTACTTTGAACCTACGAATGGCATTCTTCCATGTGGCATTTATATTATATCACACAATAGTTAGAGACTTTTCACCGAGAATATACGAACGTATCGTTGATCATAGACGCTCGTTTGTCAGGAAGACTGGCGTCGAGGGATAAATAAACTCGTTAAAAAAATACATGCAGGTCATAAAAGACACGTGCATCCTACAAAGTCTTCAAAGGCTCGAATCCTATTAAAAGTCTCAGATATTTCTATTCGGCCCCATTTTTCTTCTTCACAAATATATAAAACCACATTGCATGCAACATTCGTCTGGCTAAAATGAACTCTTTTATAGTTACCAGATAAATATTTCCTACGAGAATGAATATTAAGAATTGTGGCAGGGACTTTGAAGAGAATTTTTTACAATTCAACGTATAGGGTTTCAAAGAAGTCTGTAAAGCCATACATAGTAGGATCTAAAAGAGTAATAACTCCATGGATTGTTGCAGTACCAAAACTATTTTTAGATCCTGTCTATGTAATTGGATCTCAGAAGTAGCATTGGACTTTAAGATATGAGTCCAGGCCTGAAAAGTATATTTGGTTGTAAAATAAACAGTGTCATTGCCATTTTCTTCCTATGTAAACTGGTAATATCATCAGTTGACATTTTTTTCTATAGATTAAAAAAAAGTAGATAAACATTCTTTGATGCTGTATAAAGATTTCTGTCAAATTTTAACATTTGGTCTCTCCACCTAGAAATCAGGATATTTCATTTTGAAAATCACCATTTTTAACACAGACTCTTATGGAAAATTACGAAAAGTTATGACTTTCAACAATAAATATTTCGATTTCTAGACGGAGAAACCTTTTAAAATTTGACACACATTTGAGCACCGCGTTAAAGAACATATGTGCAAAGTTTTAAGTAATTCTATATAGAACAATTTTTATCATAGAACCACGGTAGAACTATCTTAACATTAAAGTTTAACTATCGTGAATTCTCTTAGAGTGTGATCCTCGGATGAACGATGAAGACCAATTAGCGTGATGATAACGTGATGAAATTAGTCGAAATAATGTTGTGAAACGCATCTCGACCATAAGCCAGCCAAAAGTCTGGGCGCATTGGCATTGGCTGACAATGGCGTTCGTTAGCTCAACGCGTACAACCGGGACGAGAAAATTCAGAGTGAAGTATGCGACAAGTGCGAAGCGTCGTGAACTCGGAAAGTCTAAGAGCAAACAGTGATTCGAGTTTATGGAGCAAGTGCGCGATCCGGTGAGAATGATTCTCGCGAAACAAGTAAAATGTTTGCGGCGAGGAGCTTTCTCGAGAGGCAAATAGCGGGAGAGTGTTTACGATCCCGAAATCCTTAACATGCTCGTTTCTCGAGCCAAGGAGCGAGCATACATAACGAGAGCGTATTCCCTTTTCACTCAGCCGCGAGAAAACGGTCAATCGCCGTGTCTCAAGTTCGCTCTTGAGGGCTTGCGAACTCTTCAAAACTTGGCGTTAACGGAGACCTAAATCCTTCATGATCCTCCCCGATGAACATGTTCGAGCCTCTCGCGCACTCCCGAAAAAAGCGCCTGGAAGGAGATTATTCGAATAAAATATTAAATTATATTCAACTGCATTTCTTGTTTCTATACTTATTCATTTGTTTATTTATCTTCGCACATAGAACAGTCCATCTGGTTCAAATGGCGCACTTGATTGATCATGCTCCGCAAAAAAGAACAGCAAGATTTTATATGAAATTCATAAAATTAAAAAAAATTAATCATCAGTCTTTTGATGTATCTAGTTTAATTGTGGTTGAATGATAATTATTGAGATGGTATGTTTTATTTGATCATGCTCCGAGGATAAAGATTATGATGGTATGTGGACTTCGTTATATACATATTTTATGCCGTCTCTACATCTTGGGTTAACTAAGGTCAAAATCTATCATATCTACTGTTTTCAACATTAATTAACAAAAATATTGAGCTAATATACGAAAACACGCCAACTATAACTATAACTATGGCGTTGGCCATATTTGGCCCAATGTGTAGAGGTAGCATTATATAGCAAAGTCAATCATTGTTCTGATGGACCTAGTTCAATTGCAATTAGACAATGATTATATTGAAATTGTATACTTGACTTGATCATTCTCTCAGGAAAAAATGAAGGTTTCATATAGACTATGTTGGTGTGTAATGACGCCGCATGGTTTTTATATGGACTCCGTTTAATTTTCAAGAAAAACAATCAATGTTTTAATGGACCTAGTTCAACTGCGATTAGACAATGATTATTGAGATTGTATACTTGATTTGATCGTTCTTCCAGGAAAAAATAAAGGTTTCATATAGACTTTGTTGGTGTGCAATGATGCCGCATGGTTTTTATATGAACTCCGTTTAATTTTCAAGAAAAACAATCAATGTTTTAATGGACCTAATTCACCTGCGATTAGACGATGATTATTGAGACGAAGGCTTCCTATAATATGAAACTTTCCCCAGTTTTTATTAGATTTTTCAGGAACATCAACCAGTAGTCTTTGAGTCCATTTGAATTTCAATTGGACAATTATCATATAAAGTATGCTGGGTAATAATGCAATGAAACGGCTGTTCGTCGAAATGTTGCTGATGGAAATCCATACCTTGTGCTTTGTTCGATGTCGATGGTGCTGGTTGGATCTTGGATGTTCAATATTGACGTTAGCGACGACGTGCTCCGAGGAGGAGGTCGCGGTGGTCGAGCTTATCTTGGAGGTCCTCGAATGTTGTTGCGCTCTGGGCGGCGGTGGGGGCAAATTGTCGATGCACTGAGAGCGTTCGTTAGTCCTCGGCTCCGGTGGCTTTTCCATCTCGTGGCACCGGCACATGCCGCTGACCGTCGCCCCGTCATCGCCACCCCCACCGCGCAGACCTCCGCTCAGGGCCGCCGCAGTCAGCTTGCTCGCGTAAAAGTACATCGCGCACATTTATCCGGCGAGAGCTTAACACCACGACCCGAACGCCACCTCAATCCGGTCATCACTGACGGTGATGACGATTTGGTTTTACCCGACGACAATATTTATTTCCCGTCTTTGTTAAATATAACTTATCTCACTTTTATAAATGCACTTCGATCCAGAAATAATGTTCGATTGCCCACAGATTAGAGCCACAGATTCGTTTTCGCTAATTCGTTCAGTATACGTAAAAATAATTCTCTCGAAACTTATTGCGAAAAAAAAATTTGTAGAAAAATATATCGAGGGTATCGGGGGGTTTTTTCTGGAACACTTATTTGTCTTTTAATGCACCTACGTCACAAATGTCTATTCTCGTTCTTGAACTCTCTCCCTGTAATTTGATATAAATTATTCACTGCATCGAGACGTGGGGAATTTAGAATGGGTCAATTACGTTAAAACTGTTTCCAGGGGGACGTAATGTAGAATTTCGGGTAAATTCTTGATTCGGTGGGGCCCTTCGAACTCATAAAATCAATGAAAAAAAAAACCTGAAGGGTGGGAAAAATAGAGGAGCGAGAGAAACGAGGTCGCATTTTGGGAATAAAAGCTGCAGATATACAGCGGAAAATATGGAAAGGGTGTGAGGCACGGTCCGGCCGAGTTCGATCGATTCTTTCTCGGACAAAGGGCCGTTGTTTATGACGACGCGGATAAAGAGAGAAAAAAGAGAGTAGTCTGCGCCGGGAGCGGAACCCACTGTTAAAATTCGCGTAAATCTTCGCTTCGCTGTCTATAAAAGTCGAACGATGAATCGTAGGCAAGAGTACGGCTGTTTGGGAGTTTTCTCGCGCGCTGGATGTGCGACTCGCCGTTAAAAAACCGGCTCGCGAATCGCAATTTACCGTGACGGCGACGGGGCCTCGACAAAACGAACTTTGACATGAGCTTAAAAGTGTTGAGGTTGTTCTACGCTCACGACAAGACTTTAGTGAAATTTTGGTAGAACATAGTTATTATTAAAAAAAAAGAACAGGTAAGGTAAACGTCCCAATAGATGGACATGTCTCCTCATAGTTGGCTAATTTTTGCTATATCATTTTTAACGTTCGAATTATTTTTTTAAAAATAAAATCATATGGATTATTTTTCGTATATAAAGAAGTTTATTTTTCATAACTTTAATTTGTTGGAAGAAACTTGCTGAACCCTAGAGATAGAGTCAATTTTCTGTTTAACTATTGGGATATTCTATATATTAAAACGTTCAAGTATTTATTTACTAGAAATATTATCTAAAATTTACACATTTACACAAAGTTCGCGATTAATATCAACATAAAATTCCATCCTGTCATTACAGGTTATCAATCGAGATTCATTTGTTTATTTTATTGGTATACATATGTATTTCAATAAATAAATATTCGAAGATAAGGCGGTCGAACTTTCCATCAAGGTGTGATAAAAAGTAATTTTCATCCAAACCATGAACATAGGAGTACAATAATGATTGATAAAACGTCAAAATCTTTTAACAGATGCATTTTTACAGAAATTGCAGAAAAGTGCAGTATTTTACATTCAAATAAATTTGTATGTAATAAAAAATAGTGAGGAAACGTTTTTTAACTCTTTATCCTTTTGAAAAATAATTAAATGAAGTTTTAGCTATTGCAAAATATAAAAAAGCATAAAATTTTTCACACAATGTATAAGAGCGAGGATTTTCATCGAGGATATACTATATTGAGAATGGGGGAGTCGAGGATCGAGATCCTTGAAACGAGATATCGCTATTGAGCCATCGAGAGCTGTTGCAATCAATCAGAGGGGGAATTCTCGTACTCGAGAAAACGCTTCGAAATCTCGAGTGTGCCGCGCAATTACGTACGCGTATAACGAATCACGTAAATTCTATATACTTCGTTAAACAAAAATAAAATATCTGGAGTTTTATTCGCGAATTCGTTATCTGGAACTCCCCGTGACAATGGGTCGTCGTTAAAAATTTTGATTTTCACAAGAGCGCTAGAAATTAGTGCGTTTTAAACTTTTCGCGCTCCTATTTTAACCGAAATAGTTTTTCGTATAAAATTCTACGTAGAAAATTTTATCATTTTGTAGGTAGAAAATTTTATTTTGAAAATTTAATTTCGTTCGTTTATTTGTAAATTTGTAAATGTTTAGTTTCTGGTCGCGATAGTTTCATCATTATGTAAAATGCACAATACATCGAATCAGCAAAGTCGTCGAGTTTTATGATTAGTATGTTTATATAGTATATATGTATATGCAGTGGCGTGCAAAAGTTTTGGGCCAACCTATTTTTCGTGGAGATTACATAGAAATACGATGGTTCAGGATGAACAAACGAGAGATGACAATAATCTATACTTTTATTTGAAAACAATATTAACTCTAGTGAAGAAATCGAACCATCTTTTGTTACGTTTGGAATGATTAGTTTTGTTTTTTCATATGCATTAGTATATGGCCCAATACTTTTGCACACTCATTGAATAAAAATTATTAGATAATTAGTTGTTAGAGATAAATATCATTGTTTATAATATACACAGAGAAAAAAGTTTGGTTGATTTGATCAAATCCGTAGGGTTGAATTTGGTTTGATTGATTCAACTCTGAATTTGTTGAATTTACAACATAATCATTTGAATATGCCTCTTATTTATTTGAATTATGCGAATCACTCGTTTGGTTCATTTTTGGTTGAAATAACTAAATCTAGATTTAACATAATTCAAACATGGTTGTTTCAACAAAATAAACAGTTCATCAAACAATTTCGAATCAGAATTATTTAAAGTTATGTTAACGGTTCTATGGTAAAAATGGTTTTCTATAGAATTTCTTAAAACTTTGTACATATGTTCTTTAACATGGTGCTCAAGTGTGTGTCAAATTTGAAAAGGTTTTTCTACCTAGAAGACGAGATATTTATTGTGGAAAATTATGATTTTCCACAATAAATATTTTTGTAACTTTCCATAAGAGCCTGTGTTAAAAAATGTGATTTTCAACACATGACATATCCTGATATCTAGATAGAGAAACCTTTCAAAATTTGGCACCAACCTTTATACAGCATCAAAGAAGGTTTATCGAGTTTTTTTAAAAAATCTATAGAAAAAAATTTCAACTGATGATTTTACCTTTACTTTACATAGGAAGCAAATTTTTGAACAGACTGTCGCGGTAGAAATACCTTAAGCAAATGCAATCGTTGATTTTGTATAGTCTCAAAGCGAACCAGCGAGCCTATTTCAGAAAAAAGGGGTGGTGAAGTTTACGTGCAACAAAATATATGCGCATACAGCACTCATGATCGCGATATAAGTTAATTATGTGGACATTGTTACTACATAGTGAAAATCAATAATTATCACATCGCCCGGAGTGTGTGAGCACGATGTCCGAGGGCATAAAGGCGATTAAAAGTCGAGCCTCTCAGCACGGCATCAACGGAACGAAACGATGGCCGGTTCGACTCTGATCAAGCGTTTTTCCCTGATGCTCATCAAAACGTGAAAACATCCGCGCTGATCCTAAATACCAATTAATCCGACCCGTTCGAACGATCATTTTGAATGGTGAAGCGCTTTTCTGGACTACGAGAACATCCGAACGTTAACGCAACCAATTACGGATCGAAAAAAAGAGAAAAAAAAACGTCTGTGCGAATGAAAGCAAAAAAGACATGCCTATCAAACTAAAAATAATTTGAAGTGCCCACGAAATACGAGTTTAACGATTGCAATTTGAAAAATTTATTGACAAAAAAAATGATGGAAATTTGCAATTCACTTCTAAATTTCGGACCGTTAGAGTTTGAAATGTTTCCCCTAGCGTGCACAAGCTTTTTTTTCACATCAAGAGAGAGAAAGACAGATGGGGGTATTGATTTTATTGTACCAGAGATTTTCGCCCTTGCATACAAAGAATGCTAAGTGTTATAGAAAGAGAGTATAGGGAAAAAATAGGGGAAACGTGCACATCACTAAAGGGGATGCAACGGCCATTGGGAATCTGTCCGGAACATCGTCATTAATAACGTTTTACCGTCGCTTTCAAAGCCCCTTCGATCAGGAAACTCGGCAAAAATTTCAGTGAAAAAGTCAGCAATTGGTGTTCGTCTATTTATATTTATCCTCATTTTTCTCCTCCCATCTCTCTTTCTTCCTTCATTTCTACCGTTAGATGAAATTCTTACACAAATGCGACCGAATCCGATCACGTTGACGAGTCGTTGAAAGCCATTTATTTCGCCCAAACTTTCTAATTCTCCATATTGAAAATATTTCGCCTGTTTGATGGATTCGCGAACGATTTAAAATCAACCTGTTTTTATCCCATACTTTTTTTTTTGCAAAAATATAAATCTCCCATTGAATTCGTCACTGACAATAGAATTATATCGAAACTGGTTTTAAAAAAACCAAAATGTGTATATAAAAATGGTTTTTGCGATATAAAAAAAAAATTACGCAGACTTGCACAAATCTCGTGCAGAGTTTGACAAAGGGGAGTGCGATTCGTTATCGCGGGAGCAAAACGAGAGACTTTGAAGAATGAAAGCGCGCGCGTGGATAAGGGAAAAAAATGTGACTTGAAAACTGCGAAAATTTATAATTCCTTTTTTTTCATACTTTACGCAGGGATCAAGCCGCGAATTTATTCATGGCAAGACAATGAATGGCGGACGGCGATTGGTCGGAGCGATATTGCGAGCCGCGGCTAGCGCATAGCCGCTAAATAATCTGTCGAAAAAAAAAGAGCCGGATATTAAACGGTTTTGAAATCCACGGGGCAGACTCTGGATTTTGTCGTATCGCATATTTGTAAAGCGCAGTCGAAATAAAAATTTTCGCTGCCCGCTTTCGATCAATATTAATTATAAATGCCTTTTATTAAAGAGGGGGAGGGGGAAGCCTAAAAACAGAAACCTCGTCGCCAGAGAATCAATTATAAAGTGAAATTCTCTCGTCATCGAACTACGAAATTTCATCAAGTCCTCAATCGAATTTACCAAAAATGCTCCCTCGCTTCTCCAATTAATTAAAATTCATTGATGACGGATCGCGTTACGTTCATTATTTTCGCTGATTAATGCTCGCCTCTTTGTTCTTATTGTGGCTTCCCATTTATGAAATTTAACTTCAATGGCGGTATTTAAAACTGGCGGATATGTCTGTGTCATATTCATATGCGTACATGTTAACATTACCTAAAAATCCAAAAAAGTGCATTATTTTTTTCCCACTTTCAATTGAAAAATTAAATAAAAAATCGAGCAATAAAAAATAAATTATCTCTCATAGCAGTTTCGTGCGTGGTTTATTGCTTAATTTAGGTATTATAAATGATGAATTAATGAAAGTAGAAATGGGAAAAAAATTGTCTACCTGTGAAGATATATTAAATATAGTTAAAATGAAAGAAAATGACATTTTTTTGGTTTTGATATCTTTTTTTATATCGTGCATTTATTATTAGCAATTGTGATGCATGGAGAAAGGAAAATCAATCTTACGATTGAGTTTGTTATTTTTTTGAATAGTTTGTAACATTGTCAGATACAAATGAAATTTACACCAGATGTTAAATTCTTCTGTTTTATATTTTCATTTTGTTTATAACAAATTTTTTGCATTAAATAATAAAAATAGTATATCAATGTTGTACATGTTGCAATGGAAATTATATAGTTTTTATGGTAATAACCAAACATGATGAAGAATACCTTATTATATTATCAGGAAAATTTTTAAATAAACTGTTTGCCCCTTTATGTATTTATCTACTTAACTTATCTACTTGAACGTTCCTGTATAAAATGATTTCTCACTAATTACATTAATTCTGCGATATTCTAATTATTCTCTATACATTTTCTGTAGAATGTAGGACTTATATTTCTTAATTATCGAGGAACAAACTCGTTGACTTAATAAATTGGAGTAAAATTAAACTTTAATTACGCACCTCTTATTAAGCTGTTTGATCATATTTCTCTACAAGAAACTAGTTTCTTTCGTTATAATTAACGAATACGTAGTATAGGAGATAAATCGTACCAAGAAGTGGTTTTTCTTAAAGACTGGTTGAATGATATTTATAGAGGATGAAAATTGCGTTCGATTGTTTGAGTCTGTTAGGAAAGCAATAAAAAGAAAACAAGGAGTAAAGATTGCCATGATTTTTGTTTTTCCTCTATCAGCTCATTATTCTCTTTTCTACGAAGAAACCGATTATCGCGTAGACCGAGAAAGAAAACGAAAAACTCGCGGATGATTCACACAACGAAACTATGGGAAGTTGGATGTACGAAAGGAAGAACGAAGGAGAGGAAACGCGAGAATTGAAGTCGGGCTAGAAAAGCTCGAAAGCTTTTGGATTTACTATAAAGGAAAAGGTGTCGACAGCAAACACCGTGAGATTGTCTCAGTCAATATTGAAGTTTCGTCTTGCATTCCGCGTGGTCCTCGTTCTCCTTGCTCCCTCCTCCATTCGTACAATAATCAAGAATACCTTGCTGATATTATACACTGATGCCTTTGTCAATGAAATATTAATCAGCCATCAAAAACAATCTGATGGCGACAGACTTATAGCTCCATTGAAACTGCTTGAGTTTTCCACCCAAGCAACCGAAATTGCTTATTTGAAGACGAACCGAATTGATTGCCTAAGTTTTATAACTTGTTTCAGAATATGTGAAAAATGGATCAAATTTGACAGAACGATTTAAAAAAACTATTTTAGAGTTATTTGTGTCAAAAAATTGCAATTTGTTTTACAATTTTTATGTCAAAAAAAAATCGAAATATCATTTTGATCTTTTGACTTATGATTTATTGTTGTGATTTAATTTTGTGCTGTATAAAACAATTACAATATACATATTTCATTTAACTATAAAATAAAATAGTAAATAGAAAATAATTATAAAGAGAATATAAAATATATAAAAAAATATTTTACGTTTTTTAGGAATAATTGGGGATAAAATAAGACAAAAATTGGAAAAAAAAATTTTTCTACGAGTCCGTCTCCCCTCTGTCTTTTTCCCTGTTTCATTCCAATTCATGGGAATAAAGTTGGCAATTTACATAGAATATTTTAGGAAGGGGTTACAGAGTTGAAGAGAAATATACATTGAAACGATTCCAATAGATCGGGTTCACTTATGGATGCATAGAATTTTTCTTTGTGTCCGGTATCGCGAATCGACCTGAGAGACTGCAGTGTCGCAACTTCGGTGGAATGTACGCTACGAAAATGATGTATTTCCTAGACATTCGGATTAGCTATCTTGTATCGTTGAATTTTTGTACAAAAAAAGAAAGTATATTTATTCAGCCATTGCAGATTCAATAAAAAATATGAGCAACGAAAATAATTTGAAAAATATCAAATGAAAAGAAGAAATTGGAGAGATAATCCCTGCTAAAAGTGAGTTTATGATGACAAATTGCTGAAATACTGAAATAGTTCTTTTACTTTTAATTGTTTTACCAATGAACAATTCGTAATTAGTATTGTGTTGACAACTAAAAATGAAAAAATTATTGAACGTTTTCGAAGTTGTAACTTACTTTTAAAATCATAAAAAATAAACATGTCTGACATTAATTTGACAGAGATCTAAGTTTTTTCATTTATTCTCAGGGAAAATATATGAATTTCCCCAAAACTACTGTATTGGAATTCTGATGATTAACAATCTGATAACTTTGAAACAATAATATATGAAAAATAGTGTCATTTGTAACAATTCTTTCTCACCCCAATATGATAGATCAATTATTTCCAACACATTTCGCCATCGCGAATAATTTTTTATTCCGTTATTATATTTTAATATTGAATTGAGTGAAACGTTTTAAAAATCGGGAGAGTAGAATACTCTCATTTCGTTTAAACGTAAACCATACCGAGCGTTAAGAAAATGGGAATAAAAGTACAACGTCATAAAGAACGCGCGAGAGGATCCACGACTGATGTGTATATCGTGGCAAAAGACAGAGTTTGAAAACAAAATGTTCGACGTACACACAAATGTACGTTGGAAATATAATCGGAGTAACGTCGCTCGCTTATCAAGGACATTCCGGAGTATCGAAGAAAACCGATACTATTTATTTTCCGTGAAAATTGGCGAGGTAGCGCGGTAGCGAGTACTTGGCACGACGCGAAACGAATTCTGGGTGCAGGTTGCTCAATATTTGTACTCGTGAAGGTTTTCCCGGTCCAAAAGCGGGTTAAACGCTTCGCACGCTCAATCTTTACGAGCGGACTATAAAAATGTTTATTGTCGCGCGTTAGCGCCTCTCGCGACGGACGTTTTGATGCATTCCCCCTGTAAAGGCGACGAGGCACGAGAACCATACAAAAAACCTGGTGTGGAAGAAAATAATGAGAAGAGAAAAAACAAAGATAAACAAATAAACGGTGAGAATACGAATCTTTGTTCGGGAGAAAAAAAAATCATTTTTTATCGCTGAATATGAAGATTTCTTTTCCTTTTTTTATACGTAAAATAAATATACCGATAAAGTATATAGATTATATTTTTTTGCATGTCGAATAACTTATTAAGGTAGTACAACCGGAAAACCGAGTTGAGACAGATTTTCTTAATAATTTGACCAGATCTTTAATGTCATATGAAAATGTGTGTGAAATTTTACAAAGCTTCACCATCTATAGATATTATACATTATATTCTATTATATTATATTATAAATCGAGATATTATACATTGAAAGTCGTTGCTTTTTCGAATTTTCCATAAGAGCCCATGTTAAAAGTAGCAATTTTTAAAATTTCATATCTAAATAACTACATGGTAAAGCCTTTTTTAATTTTGCAAACACTTTAACACAATGCTAACGAAGATCTGCACTGAGAGAAAAGAATAATAATAAATTTTAGTATACTTTATTTTACGATAAACATATATTTAGTTATAAAATAAGCAGCATAGTTGTCACTTGATGATAAAATCTACTATACCGTGATTTCTCTCAGTGTGTGCAATTTTTTAATAAATTCTTTCTCAAGAAATTTTAAATGATGATTTTACATTTAGTTAACATATAAGGACAAACTTTTGAATGGACTGTCTCGGTTGTACTATACCTTAAATATCAAAATTATATATGTAAGGGCAGAAGAACATTTTTTTATTCATGACTGAAATTCGAAGTTTTGGGTTATTCCGGAAGTTTTTTCCATTTGCGAGAGTAATCGAGAGAAACTGGGAAAGAACAAAGATTTGTGACAAACTCGACATCGTATTAGATCTGACGGCAGGTTTGCAGAGATCGTAATACCGAAAATTTTCTCGGTATAGGCTAGCTCGTGACGTATGTATTAACCCGGACGTGGATTTGTTCCTGGATAAAGGCTGCTCAATCGCGTCTTGCTCTTTGGTGTGTTCTCGGCCTGAGTAAACGCCACGGAGTCGGGACTTGGCATAACTAATATTGGCCAGAGGAATTCCGGTTCCTCTGCGCAAAGACTTCCGATTCTACGGCGATCTTTGTATTATTCACCACAGAAGAAAAGAGAGAGAATATAATATGGAGAAAGAGAGAGAAAGAGAGAGAGAGAGAGAGAGAGAGAGAGAGAGAGAGAGAGAGAGAAATACTGTTTCTTAGATCCGGTTACCCTTTCTCTCCATTCACCATACTTTTGGCTTCCGGATATAGAATCGCAAGCATTTGTGTTTGAAAAGCCATTAGCGGCAAATTCAAGGTTTCCCGTTTCCATATAAAGGATCGTAACCCATTGGTTAATAAGCCAAACGCTTAATTTATATATCCTAAAAATTTATTAATCCAAAGTTAAATTAAATAATAATCTATTAATCCAAAATTAAATGAAGTCATCTATTGTATACAATATCTAAAATATCTTGACATCGAATTGTCAAAATTCTTTTATTCTTATAAGATCGACGTCACGATATTTTTAAGCCTGAAAAAATTATAAAAAAATCTCACAATATTATTGTTTTAGATTTTACCCGTACCCTTGTACTGAATTTACTATTTTTTTTCTGACACTTTAATTGAGAAAGACAAAATGAAAACTGCTTAATGTCCACTAAGTTATTTATAATACGTTTATGTTTTTTTTCTGAAAAGTACTATATACTCTATAGGATTCAAGACATGAAATTCAATTTCAATTTCGAATTTTTCAGGAATTAATTTTAAAAAATATATACAATAGATATACGTTTGTTGTACGGAGAATAAGGGAAATTATTCGCGGATCAGAGACCGAAATAGTATTCCCAGGCTCATGAGAATGAAAAGCAACCGTACGCGTACACGTAGTGTACTTTCAATCGTTGCAATAACCACATCGTGGAATGGTAGGGGTTGGGAGGGGGGGTGGGGGCACAGCGAGAGGGAAAGAGGCATGTAAAACGGGTATGGGGTTACCGCGAACAATTTTGACCGACGAATCGGTTCGAGAGAATTTCAGAAACAAACAAGCCGGAGAATTCGTTGGTTTCTGGGCACTGCATTGTAACAAGTTCATTCCCCAACAATCGAATCCGCTCCCCATTTTCCACGTGGCGAAGGAACACCGAAATGTGTGGTGGTGAACTCGCGTGGGAGCATGTGGAAAATTTGGCTGGCAGCAAAGGGATTTATTGACTCTACACACGCCCCGCTCGTATAAATTGAAATTCGAGCGCGAAAACACATGTACTGTCAAAGTTCCATGAACATTTTTGTAAAATTTTGACTGCCCAAATAAGATTCGTTACATAAAAAAAGTCAAAATAAAAAAGAAGAACAAAAAAGAACAAAATACTTGTCAAAAAGTTCATCAGAATTGTTTCTCTCACTTTTCGTATTTGAAATCGTTTTAATATTTCATGCTCAAGTAAGTAGTTAAATCAAATTAGTAAAAAAAAGTTTAAATAAAAATAAAATACATTTGCAATAAGTTATGCATGTTAAAGAAATATGCTTCTGTATCAGAATGTAGTTTATCCAACATTTCCAGTATATTTGAGTATTTTTTCATAGTCCAATCATAAATAAAATATCAGTTTATCAATGCTTCTCAACGAATAATTCATAAACTAGACGTAAGTGTACAAATTAGAATGACTTCCTTGTAAAAATTCTTATTAAGGATTACAGAGTAGTATTGAAATTTTGTATGCAATAAATTATTTTGTCAATGGAGTCAGTTGTCACGGAAAAGCACTTTTTTGATTGGCTGCATTATTGTGAACAATACAAAAAATGTTTAGTTCCTTCTTTAAGGTGATATGGTCATGGCAGTTAAACGACAAATTTTCGACTCAGTTTTTCTCATGGACAAAGTGGTTTGCGAGTAAAAGTTCATTAAGAAAAGATGTTGCAAATTGGCTAAAGAACAGCATACTCGAAATACAAGGTCATCCAAGGTGACGTGTGCTTGTTTTGTAATTAACAAAATTAAAAAAAAAATACTCACTTAAGAAAAAAACTAAACAAAGCTTCTTCGATATTGTATAAAAATGTGTGCAAAATTTTAGAAAGC
>JAPYYW010002421.1:0-29748 GCA_030522545.1 Cremastinae sp. A BG-2022a | reverse complement strand
TGAGTATTTTTTTTTTGAATTTTGTTAATTACATAACAAGCACACGTCACCTTGGATGACCTTGTATTTCGAGTATGTTGTTCTTTAGCCAATTTGCAATAACTTTTTTTAATGAACTTTTACTCGCAAACCACTTTGTACATAAGAAAAACTGAGTCGAAAATGTATCGTTTTACTGCCATGACCATATTACCTTAAAGAACATATGTACAAAGTTTTAAGAAATTCTATAGAAAACCATTTTTACCATAGAACGACGGTAGAAGTACCTTAAAGCAAAAAATGGTTAAAATGACACAAATGTAAGCTTGATTTGCCAACTACAGTTCGCGTTTCTCATGGCTAGCATCTCGTCATTCCGAGATGAATACCTTGTACACAAAAACACGTTCTCGTGCACTGAAAAGTTCTACTTTAGTGTCTTGATCAGTGCCCTTTCTTCTCGTACTGGTTTCGCTCGATTAACTTCCCTCTTAGCGAGTTCTTATCGACCCAACTTCTCTCACTCGTATCTTGTTGAATTTTTTCTCATTTTTGTGCAGAATATGCGAAAGTGATGACAATTATGCGTGTTTGTTCGTATATTCGATGAGATAGTGACTCAGTTCTTCGATACTTTCCTTTCTGCGTTTTCTTAAACGTCCTTCAAACCCCTACACTTTTCTCTTTTATCGAATATCTGCGATTGTCATCAATTTAAATTCATCGTCTTAGAAAAATTCGATTGGAAAAATGTGTATAATGCCAAGAAGTTCGATGCGATAATTGGGAAAGAAACGAGCAGACGAAGAGGTTGGACACTTGGAACGATTCATCACCAGGAATTAAGCGAAAGGTACAGAGCTGGAATTAAAACTTCACGGATGTCATCAAAATTCGTGATACCATCAGCTGGCGATATCGGCGATCCCAGGATAGCTGCTTTTCCCGAACTAGCCTATGACGTTAAAAACATCATTTCCAAGAACGACGATGACACATCTAACCCTGAATGGGAATTCATCGATTTAAGGAACTTGCCTATCGATGGGTTATCGGTGAAGAGGAAAATTATCAAAAGAAATATCAAAAGTGATCCAATTTCTGACGACACAAAAAAGACTTCACAAGTTGAGATTGTTCCGGATGAAAACAAGGCTCCGAAAAAAGGAACAAATTCGACGTCAAAACAGCTCGGTGAATCGACAATTTCTTCAAAGGACCAATATGATCTTGACAGTGATAACGAAATAGAATCTATAAACAATGTAAAAACATTGATTATAAGTCCACCAATTGTCAAAATTAATGATTCTGGTAATGACAATAATTCGAACAAAGAAACACCTGAAAGTAAGCAACCTGAAAAAGTAAAAAATAATTCTACTACTGCATTGCCAAATATAATGACTAACGAGGACAAGAAGAATAAATTACAGAACTCGAATAACTCAGTGGAAAAAAATTATTTAGAAGCAGGAAACAATATTTCCATACCGATGTCAACGGACAAAGCATTTAAAAGTAACAAAAATCAAAAAGCAAAAGATACCTATAATGGAACAATTGGATCAAGTGAAAAATCGATTCCTTTGACTAATAAAACTTCGAATAGTTCTAATAAAGTATTAAACAGCACATCAAAACCAGAAAGATTAGTCTCAAGTTATATGAAGAGATTTAAAGTAGAGAGGAAACCAAAAACAAACAATAATTCGTTATCAGACAAACTAATTTCTAACGAATTCAACATAAATCTGCCTAACGTCACGACATCCTTAAACAACTTAGGCAAAACTCAGAATTTCAACAATTCTGGTTTCAAGAGTGATAAAAATAATGCAAAAAAGGGAAAAATTCAAAACATGGGCCTTGAAATATTAAAAAATAATTCTATTACTGCATTACCAATTACAATTGCTGACGAGCACCAGAAAAATAAATTACAAAACTCGAGTCACTCACCGGAAAATAATCAAAATTTGTCAGCAAATGATAGTATTTCAAAAAACGATAATGATAATTCCACACCGATGTCAACAGAAAAAACATCTAAAACAGGCAAAGATAAACGAGCAAAAGAATTCGATACCTATAATGGAGCAATTGGATCAAGTGAACAATCGATTTCTTTGACTAATAAAACTTCGAATAGTTCTGATGAAGCATCTAACAGCACATCAAAAAAAGAAAGATTAATCGCAAAGTATATGAAGAAATATAAATATAAGATGCAACGAATAATAAACAATTCGTCCTCAGCCAAATTAATTTCTAACAAAGTCAACATCACGACATCCTCGATCAACTCGGGCAAAATTCAGCATTTCAGTAAGGATTTGAAGCATCCCGATTTTCGTGACATAGTTAACTCTATTATACATTCCATGAGGTTAAAAAAAGCAGAAAATCTGACCAAAAATTCGACCAAACCTACGAAACGTCTTAAATACAAATTACTTCACAATTACTTGCAGAAATACAATGTTACAGGGTCTCCAAAGTTCACGACCAAAACACTCAATGTCACAACTCCTAAAACGAGTTCAGAAACGATCAACGTCGCAGTAGTAACGAATAACATAAAAGGAACCAGCGAACAAAAAGAATCATTAAAAATTAGCAACAAGAAGGGAAAAAAAGATCACCCTAACCATGAGATACCACGTGGAAATAAGAAGAAACACAAATACCAGAATGATAAGAAATCTGATGTGTATGCAAAAATCAAAGTCGAATCGGAATTGTACGAAAAAAATAAGATTGACCTTCCAAAAAGAGAGCATCCGAAATCAGAAGTCGCAGATAAGGAGGATTTGATCAGTACAATTAAATCGACAGGAAAAACGACGCACAACCCTGACAATTGCAAGTTAAATTGTAAAGTGTGTATCAACAAGTTTTTTAAAGATTTGAAGAATTACTTGTCGAATAAAAAAGTAAATGAGAATATCGATTCTGGTTTAATCGATTCAATAGAAGTTCTACCGAAATCCGATGACTCCACAGAAAACGAAATTATTGAAATCTTTACTGAAAGAACAACGGAAAAATCGCATCACCGTCAGCAATCTACAAGAAGAAGAACAAAAGCTATTTCGACTACTGAAAGAAATGAAAAAGCGTCCAGCATTGGAGACGAATCAACGAGGAAGCCCCAAAGACCGAAGAAACGAAGATGCAAAAATGGAAAGTGCAAAAGACGTAAAACACCTACGCCCTCCCAAAAAGTATCTACAATTGCAATTGAAGATTTTTCAACGTTTAACGAAACACCGAACAATTTTACAGTACAGATATCAAATCCAATCAAGCAAGATGAAGTGACTTCATCAACCATAAAAACATCAACCAAATCAATAATCAATGTTACTTCAAGCACAAATAGAACACAAAACCTGATAACGACGAATATGATGAGCACGGTAGTCCACTCAACGACTCCTGTACCAATGTCCTCTTCACAAACATCGACAGAAGATTGTTGGTTTTATGACATTCAGTGTAACTTACAGAATCTTTTGAAAACTAGCAATTTCACCAACGTCAGAACTACACTATCTCCAGAGTTAACCAATTCAACGAAACATCTTCCAATATCAGTAAAAAACGTCACGAAAAGTCAAAATTCTGCTTTCGAAACAGTCACAGAGACCACGAACTTGTCAACAAAAAAAATATCTTCTCAAGAAGAAAAAATTTCGAAAAATCAAAATGTTATCAACGAGAATATATTGGAAAGTGACAATTCCATCGATGCTGGGCCCACACAATCGCCAGCATTTACAAATTCATCGGAATATCTTTTAAAATCGGTAAAAAACGTTACGAAAAGTCAAAATTCTGCTTTCGATAAAGTCACAAAGCCCACGAAATTATCAACTCAAAAAATATCACATCAAAATGAACAAATCACGAAAAATCAAAATGTTGTCAATGAGACTGAAAAGCAACCAGAAAGAGTGAATCCACCATCGCTGGAGAACGAATCAGCCGAAAATCTAATTGGTTCTGGGAGTGAAAAAGCCTCAGTGGGATGGATGAGTGATTTTAATTGTGACACTTTCGCTTGTTGGGTTGAAAAATATTTCAAGCATACAGCATTGTTTCTCAAAACGACTAAGCACTTCCCAGTAGAAATTACATCACCGATGACAACATCGACTCGTGACGATTCACTGGAAAAAATAGACGCCGAGACATTGAGTCCAAACGAAATTTTTCATTCAAAGAAACCTTCCAACAATATCGATAAATCCAAAATCGAAAAAGAATCACCCAAAACCTCATCAAAGTCCAACGAAGTTGGCAAAACTTCATCTAAGATGAATATTCCAGAAAAAATCGATCTCGTTGATGACAAAAATAAAAAAGAAGTGACCAAAGCAAAGACGTCAAATGGTCCACAACCAATCACGGAAGGTTCATGGTATCCGTGGCCCTTGTCCCACGACACTAACGTAGATGAGAGCTCCGAATTTTCTGTATACCAAACTCCAACAGAACGAACCATTGCCACGGTCTCTTCCAAAAAATTGGTTACGCCGAGAGGTCCAGTGACAGCTCCATGCAACAGGGATCAACTTCTGTGCGATCGCAATAGATGCATAAACAAAGAACACATTTGCGACGGAATACCCCAGTGTTACGACGGTCACGACGAAATCGATTGCGTCGATTATTCCGAGTCACGTTGCAGGGACGATCAACACGCGTGTGACGAAAATAAGTGTCTGGAGATCGAATACCTTTGCGACGAAAAAGTCCACTGTCTTGACCAGTCAGATGAAACGGGCTGCGATTACATATCCGACCTGAGAAAGGAGATAATCGACGACTATAACGATAAATTGCAATTGGTAGATAAGACGTCGACACCAAAGTATACGACTCGGAGCAACAGGGGAGCTCAGTTTCTAACATCTCGAACACCTCCTCCCTGTGATCAGCAGCTCGAGTGGTCCTGCTACGATGGTCGTTGCATTTTCAACATAGAACGCTGCAACGGTTACAACGATTGTGCCGACGGTGAAGATGAGGAGCCTGATAACTGCCTAGGTAGACACAGCCAGGCCTGGAATATTGGGAAATCGAACATTCGTGTTCAATTGGGACACTGTTTGTCTGTCTGCAGCTGTACAAACCTTTAAGCATTCTGTCTCGTGATGAAAAATCCAACGAATTTTCAACTGTAAATAAAGCGTTCTTTTATATTTATATATATGTATCATAGAAGGAGAGTCATGGAAATTTTGTATATATGCAGATTGATCAGACCGAAAGAATTTTTTTTGTCTATTATGACCTAGAAGCTTAATCATCAAGTTTACCAGTGAAGAAGCTTCATCTAAGAGTTCACACACGTTTACATGAGAACCACACTTCATATACAAAACTTCATTCATACCATGGTGTAAATAGTAAATAAGAAATTGTGCCTCGTAACGGCTTTAATTGACGAGCTTTACCTGTTAGAACGCTTTCGGAGTAAAGTGTAAAGTGACATGTCGTTAAAGGGGTTTGAGGCGCTTTTTATGTGACATTAAATTCCTGTACGTCCCGAACTTCGGATATCTATACATGTTCCCGCTTTCAATGTATAACCTGTGTTCATAGCTTGTACGGGATTCGTCGTCTTCGGTAAGGACAATCGTTGTCGTTCGATATGAAAAATACTAAAGTAAAATTTAACGCGAACTTTATGTGTGCTCGTTTACAAGTTATTTGACGAAATTCGACAGTTTTAGTATGTTAATTAATGAAGCAACGATCGTCCGAACACGAGACACCGTATGCGAGTATCCATCTATTTTACCAGTGAGCCGTCGTAGGTTTCGCCCCGTGCCCTTCAATGGACTTCACCTGCGAGGACGGATCCTGCATACCGAAGAGCTCGGTCTGCGACGGAATCGACGACTGCCCAATGGCAGGGGACGAGCTTCACTGCGGTATAAATAAAACCTCCTTAAAATGTGAAACGATCGTGACTGGCCAAATATCAATAAAATATCGATCTTTTTATTTTTTTATCGATATTTGATCAAAGTTGTAAATTCTTATATGTATATGTATTAGGGTGATTAAAAAAAAAAAAGTTTTTTTCTTTTTTCACGAAAACAGGTTTATAAAAATTTTAACAGGGGGCGCATCGCACTTTTCGATTTTCCATAAGATTAACATGGGAACAGTTACATTTTCTCCTTCAAAATTTTGTAATTATTTAACGATACATCAGACAAAAAAGTCCTAATGTATTTTTGTAGGAAATTTGACGCTCTACGAAAAAGTTCTCTTGTAAATTTTCCATTAATCGTACCATTTCAAAGATATTCGAGACCAAAGTAGAAAAATCGAACAAATCGTTGTTTTTCACTCATAAATCACTAAGTAGTAACCAAAATAAAATGGGCAGTACATATTTTTGTAGGAAATTTGACGCTCTACGAAAAAGTTCTCTTGTAAATTTTCCATTAATCATACCATTTCAAAGATATTCGAGTCCAAAGTAGAAAAATCGAACAAATCGTTGTTTTTCACTCATAAATCACTAAGTAGTAACCAAAATAAAATGGGCAGTACATATTTTTGTAGGAAATTGACTGATCTTTAAAAATGGTCGACCAAACCTACGTCAATTTCCTACAAAAATATGTACTGCCCATTTTATTTTGGTTACTAGTTAATAATTTATGAATGAAAAAAAATGATTTTTTCGATTTTTCTACTTTGAACTGGAATATCTTCGAAATGGTGCGATTAAAAAAAAATTTACAAGAGAACTTTTTTGTAGAGCGTTACATTTCCTACAAAAATATACTAGGACTTTTTTGTCTGATGTATCTTTAGATAATTACAATATTTTAAAGAAGAAAACGTAGCTGTTCCCATGTTAATCTTATGGAAAATCGAAAAGTGCGATGCGCCCCCTGTTGAAATTTTTTTAAAGAGCTCAAATTTGTACAGGCTTCTTTTTATGTATAAATGAAACTTTCAAACCTGTTTTCGTGAAAAAAGAAAAAAAATTTTTTTTTAATCACCCTAATACATATATATTTTATTATGTATTAATTTAACGAAACAGTAATGGTGGGAATTAAATTTGGCGAGTCTCGAATTTCACGCTTTCCTTGCTTTCTTGCATGCTCAAAACGTAGCGACTTACACGCTACTGATCGGGCGTGTATCGATACGAATCCAGCATCTGTGCATCAATGAGTCTTCCAATCTTATTTGCTCCCATAAGAAAAAATATCTGCACTGAAAAAAAATTTGGCCGTATCAACTAAACTAATCAACTAAATTTAACTTGACATTTATTTAAGATATTCCTTGAGCGAAAAAAATATCTTTAGAATAGCCTAATTATTTTTTGAATGGTTAAAAATAATTATTTTAAACGTTTAATGAAAGAAATGATGGGTTATCGAAGTTTTAACAGAGAATTTTATTTTTATAATTACAGTTTTTAGCATTGGTGTTAATAAAAGAAATGCTCCTTCAGTACTTTAATTGACAAATTTACATGTATTGTATATTATCCTTAAATAATGGATATAAAATACGGTATAAATAGATTTTAACGTGAGAAACTTTTTTTTGATTATCTTTTAATTAATATTTTCAATAATTAAAGAAGGTTCGTGAAAAATTTGTTGTAAATAAAGGATTTGAAGATACATATTAAGTATAGAAAGCATAGAAAATTAAGTATAGAACATTCCACATTAATTGCAAATATTTCTAAACTTAATTTTCGAAGTAATTGCTTCGATAACCTATGCTTTTTACGACTCCATACGAATCGTTGGAAATGAATTTAAAAGTTCATCAAAACCTTTTTTAGCTGTCTAATCGTAAATTATTTTTTAAATTATGAAATATGTTGAGTATACCACCATAAAAGTCTGTGTTAAAATTGCATATTTTAAAAGTAAATTACTCATTCACATGATCGATGAACTACACACATTCTTTTTCCTTTCTGTACTGTTTTATTAACTCTAAAACATATATTTTTTAAAAGATGTTTATCCAATAGCACTCATATCAGCAGAACCTCCTTATTTCAACCAAATTTTGGTTTCTATGCCTTTTGCTTTAGTCACGGAAATAACTGATAGGTTGAATTAAGAAAATATCTAAATTAAATTAACTAAATATTTCGTAATTTCTCTATGACCGTCCGTTTAGTTGATTCAACCAAATGTTTTTCTCAATATCATCGTGTGATTAAAGTTTCATGGTACGAAGTTTGTTCATCGATGCTGGATCGAATCGAGAGATTGGTCGTCAAATAACTTTGAACACCCGTCCTTTAGAGATTTGCAATAGTTAATTAGTTGCGTAATTCCCAAGTGATGCTTCTTAAGATTCGAAGACTTCCCGACCATACTCGAACCCTGTTAAATGGTATATATACATATCTGTGTAGCAAGAGTTGGTAGAATGCGTGTAATGAAAAATTTAACCATAAATCTATAGTAGTTAAAACGTAGCATAATCCAATGTTGCTAAAGTTTTATTTGTATTTCGTATATATCTAAACTGCTACATAATGAATTTGTTGGCGCGCAAACGCGAGAACATTGAAAGAAAATGGCAATTGAGGTTTCGTCCTTGGACCAGAGACAGTCGTGAAAAAACGATGACACCGGTAGTCTTTGAAGGCCACTTGAGATTCATTTGTCACGGAAGAGCAAATCGTAATATTTTTACAACTTTGAAACAACAAGATTTAATTAACCGTGAATCCATCGAGGCAGCGGCGCTTAAGTCCGAACAGGATACAAGCTCGTTACTCTCGAGCTTCCAGAGATCATCGGAACCCACACATATTCGATATTCATAGCTATTTTTGCACTCGCCTAGTTTGGCAAACATTAACTAACGATTATACAATTTTCCACTTCGTGAAATTGCTCAGCCTCGTGATTCTTCTCGAATGTGTTAATTCCGTTTTTTTTCTCATTCGCAACCTTGAAGTACGTACGCTCGATCACTGCTCGCAGAATAATCGTCCGGACGACATAAATCTCGAATTGAAATAATAAATCGTGAGTAAGACTCGTTGAAAATTCTTGTCAAACGCAAATTCAACGAACATCATATTGCAATGGGACCAATTTCTCAGATTTTTTTTAAAGATTTCAATTTCGTCGAGTCGTGTCACAAATTTTTCTCTTTTATGATAGATATTTCATCCTGCAATCGACGAAAAAATCATTCGTGATCAGATAAATCTAACATTAAAAAAAAAAAATTTCCCACTGAGCTTGTGCGTCACATTTTATCACTTTCTATTTGTTCCTTTATCCGCAATTTTACATCTTTGTGTCGTCCCTTCATAACAGACCGAGAATGCACACCCACCCAGTTCAAATGCGGATCAGGCGGCAAATGCATCGAAGGTGTCTACAGGTGTGACGGTCATCCGGATTGCCCAGACAGAAGCGACGAGGATTGTCCTGGGTCCTCCAACGAAAACGTTACACACACCGTCACTCATAACAGTACGCTCTCTCTCTCTCTCTCTCACTCATTCTCTTTCTGCCTTCTTCTCTTTTTAACGTGTCACTCGTCTACTAAAAAAACCTTTTTAAAGCCTCTTTTAAAATCTTTCTTATTCAACGATCGATCTCACGATTTTCCAAACTTCACACCGTCAGATATTTTATTGGTGTCATTTTAGTATTTTTATTAATGAATTAAGGATGTATGAGACAGACAATACCAGCGAAAAGTAAATTCTTGACGTTAAATTTGTTTAATTCGTAATTGGCTTTTTAATAAAAAATAGCCATTTTTAAGTCTTTGACTATTAATTGACAACTTGAGCATATTTTTAAAACAATTTAAACATTTCTTATTGTTTAAGCAATTGAATGAAAAAAATTATTGTAAAACGTTTTGAAATTACTGTTTTTATAAAACGAACATTATTACGAATATATATTACGAATTCACGTTATTAAGAATTCACAAGAATTTCATATTTTTTAAATTTATATTCAGGTCAAATTTACGAATTATCCATAAGCAGCAATGTTAAATCTTAGCAACTTTGGAGTTTATAAGATAGTTCTATCGGTACATTCAAATAAAAAATTTTTATCTCAATTTATCTCCCTACCATGTGATTTTTGAGTTTAAGTTTAGTAAGAAAAGTTGTTGTTAATTGTTTCAAGAACAACATACTCAAAATTCAAGGTCATCCAAAATAACCTGTACTTGTTACGTATGTATGAAAATTAAAAAAATCATAATCTTAGGTTTTTTTTAATTAAAGGAAACTTCATTGAAGTACAATAAAGAGCTGTGAAAAATTTCAACACGTTCCACTAGCCAGAAATCAAGATATTTAAAGTTGAAGATTGCAATATTTAACATGTGCTCTTATGGGAGACTGCAGAAAATAGTGATTTTTAACAATAAATATATCGAGTTCTACGTAGTGAAACTTCTTAAAATTTAATACATAATTGCACATTCTATCAAAGTAGGTTTTTGCTAATTTTTAACAAAATGCTAAGAAACGATTTGTTGATAGAAATACCTTTAATACCTCCTTAAAGTAGGAGTCGCATGAAAATCATTTGGGACAGAGTTTCTTGAAAACTTGCACAAATTTTCTCTTTGATATCGTGTCGAAATGTATGCCAAATTTTATGAAGTTTCACCATCTAGTAATTGAAATATTAATTGTTGAAAATCGTCACATTTTTTTATCTCTCATAAGAGTCCATGTTGAAAGTGGTAATTTTTAAAGATAAATATCTCGATAACCACATGGTGAAGCCTATTTAAATTTTGCATAAATGTTAATACGATGTCAAAGAAGATCAGTAGAAATTTTGAAAAAAATTCTGTCTCAAAAAAAAATCAAATGATGATTTTACATCAAGTTAACACGTACAGCCAAACATTTGAATATACTATCACGCAACTCCTACTTTAAACCATCTAGTAAAACGATTTCAAATTTAGCACGAAATTATTCATATATGCTTAAGAACAAAATATATCGAAAATTTATCAAATTCTCATATTTTTAAAAATATCGCTCATACACCCTCAATGAAAAAAGTAAATAAATGAATGAAAGAAAACCTCAATAAATAAATTAACGAAATAATAAATTGATTTTAAAAAAATTAATTTATGAAAAAATAAAATAGAACGAATCGGACGAAAATCATGGCCGAGGAAATGTAAGTTTTCGAAATTCGTGTGATCGAAGGAGAAATATTATTCGTCTTAAATTTTATTCCATGTCCATGTATCCTATTTTGGTACTCTCTGATTGCTCGGTCCTTGGATCCTGTCGATGCTTCGTGTGCTTGTGATAATGCATTACGTGTGAGGGGGAAGGAGAAAAACATGTTGCCACTGTTTGATGTGTGTGTATGCGAGTAGACACGGGAATAACGAGGCCCTGGATCACCGATAGTTCGTTGAGCGGCAAAAGGGAGTGCGATCCGCATACCGAATTTCGCTGTAAAGATGGTCAATGTATTCAGAATCGCAGAAGATGCGACATTGTCTTCGATTGTCTCGATAATAGCGACGAAGAAGATTGCGGTAAGATCTTGCTAATACGAAGTCCAACGATAAGAGTGCTTCGAATACAAAAAACAAAAAAGTAGAAAAACGTTCATTTTGTTTCTTTTTGCTCGATATCGTTTTCCCTGAAAAGAAAAAACGAGTTGAAAAAAATTGATAATTATGCACTTGACGGGCTTATCTCGAATTTTTTTTCGATTCATCACTATATAATACGCGATATAAATGCATGGTAATATTCTATGAAGGGAGAAAAAGGTTTAAAGATTTTGTTAAATTTTCGTCAACGTTTTTGGATTTCTTATGTAAATGAATGTATCCTAGTCTTTTTTTGTGATTTATGATATTGTCATGTAATTTTTTATAATCCTGTTCCCTACTTCTGCTAGTGTATAAAAGTGAAAGTTCGTATTTTTGTTTGGTTGATTGTTTTTCTGTTATTCTTTCATGGTTGAACGATCCTGTCGATTTCGATTAAGTGTGTCACGTGTCTTAATTATTTTTTTCGTAATAAGTTTTTCCCGTGAAATAATTTTCTTCGTACAAATTTATTTTTATTTTTCAATTTTTCATTCCCACGAAATTAAATTTTTCTCATAAAAATTAATTTATTAAAAATTCTTTTCATTAACTTTTATGAGAAAAATCATTTTTTGTAGAAGATTAATTTTTTTTATAGGAAGAATTACATTTTATCAGAATGAATTTTTGTTCGCATTTAATTACTCTTACTGCTATATGCATATTTTGTTTTTATCAGATAAAATTATAGAACTTTTTAATGCAATTTTTATGCAATTTTATCATTTTTTCCAAAAAAGCATTTTTGTGCAAAAAAATGAATTTCTATCAAAGAGACATATCACCAAGATCTAAGAAATGACAGAGTCTGAATAAGTGCTTGAAAATGTGATAATACCAAAGGAAATGAAATTAGCTTTCCAATAAATACAGAAATTACACAAGTTACCGAATTTTTCGAAGAAAAAAATTAATCTGAAAATTATATAAATATCAATGTATAAGTATAAATATCAATACAGACCCTAGAGAATCATAAAATTTGTTGATACAATATTATAAGAGATATTATTATTAACATGAGGCAAATTTATTAACTAAATTATTTCCCAAGATAATTCGTTGAAAATTTGTGTATTAACATTTTTTGATACTGTATTAGAAGGTGTGACAAATTTGAAGAGGCTTAACAGTCTGGAAATCGAGACATGTATTTTCGAAAATCGCATTTTTTAACATCAGACTTATGGGAGTTACCAAAAAATTTCGATTTTTACATTATTATTACAATATTTCGTTTTCTAAACGGTGAATGATATTTAAATTTGGACACAAGTTAAGTGATATATTAATCTCAACATACACCGATTTTCATAGCGAAAACTTGGACGTCCAATAATCATCGAACTACCTCAAAGTAGCCTCCAATTTTTCTAACATAAGTATAAATTAATTGAAAAGATTATTCTTCCAAAAAATTAGTATAAAATAAAGCATATTCTCTTAATTTTCATTTTTCTATATGTAATGTTCTAATATTCAAATTATGTACTGACCATATACGAAATTTACAATCTTACACGTATAACATGCTATTCGTGAACCAAATTTTATCGAAATCGGCTCAACCGTTCAACCTTGATACATCGACGAAAATAAAAAAAAATAAAAACTTTCTCATTTATGTGTATCAGTAGAATGATGAATCGAAAGAAAGTCTGCAATATTTCGAACAAAGCTCGTAAAACTGCATAATTATCGAGGAATCTTCAATCGAACAACATCGCTCGCAAGCCCCTTGAATTAATCGCTGTATATTACTTTTTAATACGCGACGTCGCACCATCGTTGCTTTAAACGTGAGCTTTATTCGTAATTTGTGTTTGGGCTGAAGGGTTCTGCGAGATCTACGAATGGAAATGCACCAGCGGTGAATGCATTCCGGAGAACGGGAGATGCGACGGAGAGATCCATTGTCCGGATGGATCGGACGAAATCGACTGCGGTAACGAAGCCAATAAAATAAATAAGAATAAAGAAAAGAGGAATAAAAAGTTGCGAAAAGTAAATGCATAGCTTGCCTCGCCCTGCCTGCTCAACCACACGCGCTATCAAAAAAATTAAAAAAAATAAAAGAAAAGCAAAAAATGAAATTAAAAAAAAAAACACTCGATGCCATCGCATTCTCTCACTATACACAAATCGCAAACACGACTATCTCATGTTTTAACAAAAAAAACACTCGATATCTATTTATATTTATCTCACAATTGCAACAGCAGCATCTCAACTAGACACGAATAAAATCGTCACCGTTTCTCTTTCTCTCTCTCTCTCTCTCTCTCTTTCTACCTGTTTATTTCGTTTTAGCTCCACATTTGCGAGGGAATGCTCTTCTTCTTCCAGGATGTTTACTTTCTCTCGAACGATAATATGAGCATACTTTTTTTCCTCCACATATAGCTGGATTCTGACGAATTGCATAACGTTTTCTTTTTTTTTTCATAGTTCTAGCATCGAACGAATGAAGGATGTTAAATTCATTGTTCTTTTCTCTTATATATGTACGCATGAGTCTCCATTATGGGGGAATATGTACATTGAGGAAACATTGAGACGAGAGAATAAATATGTCATGAATATTTAGGATGATCGATGCACGTGAATTGTATCGATGTTGACAATAATTACTCGAAAATAGTTGATTATTTTCTTATTCGAGTCTGTTTAGATCGCATGCTACGATTTTCTACCATCATTTTTTTTTCTATGTACCTTCGAGCTATTCACTCAGATAGAAAATGAATTGTTTTTCCCAGTGGATGAAGTGGGCAAGGGACATTGGCAGCGTCGATTACATTTTTTTTTCAACTTGCATAGTTCTTTTTTTTAAGGAGGTATTAACGAGGATATGAAAATATAGAGATATAGAGTATTAATCCAGTTTCTCGATAGATAAATTTCAAATATCATTATTGATAAATATAATAAGCGAAAACTATATCGTGTTAAGGTGATTGCACCGTTATACCGTTTATAGTTTATATTTTGTTAAAAATTTTCATAAATTATTTTTGATGTCATACGCACATGTGTGTTAATTTTTAAGAGGTGTCACCACGAAGAAATCGAGATATTTATTGGTAAAAATCACTTTTTTTGCATTCTCTCATAAGAGCACGTGTTAAATATATTGCAATCTTCAACAATAAATATCTCAACTATCACATGGTGAAACTTTCTAAAATTTTGCACACATTTTTATACAACATCAAAGAAGCCTTGATTAGTTTTTTTAAATGTGAACTAAATTTTTTTTTAATTTTGTTAATTACATAACAAGCACACGCCACCTTGGATGACCTTGTATGTTGTATTCCAGCCAAGTTGCAACAATTTTTCTTCATAATATTAAGGTAGTTCGATAGCTAAGTGCCATATAAAAAAGGGGCCGCTCCCCTTCACTAAAAAGTGGTATCCATAAAAAGGTACAACATTACAAATTTTTGAAAATATTAATGGTAATTATAGAAAACACATATTTATGCTTTTTTTATCGAATTTTCTTCACTTATACTGATCTTCGAGAGTGTCTAATTTTTTCCAAAATGGAAAATATGGAAGATTTCCACTACAATGATTTTTTTCTCTAAAATTAGACGGCTGACTTTTTTTATGTAACATATGTAGGTGGTACTCTAATATTTTTTTATTTTTTCATAATTTTTTAAAATATAGTTTTCAAGTTATTTTTATAGATAATTGTTTTGTAAACTTTTGATGGGGAAATCACTAGGCTTTAATTTTAAATATTTTTGAAACTAAACGATAGAATTACTCAATTCTTTTTTAATTCGATTTGTTTTATTTTTCTACAAAACATACAAATTCTTCAAAATTTTCTTAATTAAACGATATTAGAAATAGCTAAACTCAAAAACTTCAAATAGCTCTGAAACTAAATGGTTGAATTACTAAACATATAATTTTTTCAAATTTTTCTTACACAAACGGCTTTTGTTATCGAACTTCCTTAAGCTCGCAAATCACTTTTTGTACGTGAGAAAAACTATGAAAAAATTTTTTTGTGCTCTTACCGTCACGGCGCAATCACTTTAAAGTATATGTTCGCTATAAGTCAGAACTTTAGAAAATTAGTGTTTTTTTTGTACTGTGGTAACAGTTTGGAAAAATTTCAGGATTTTTCGTCAAAAACATGGTAATCATAATTATAAAATGATCAAAGTTGCTATGTTTTGTAAGAAAAAAATCCTAAGAATTGCCTAACTGTTACTACAGTACAATTCAATATATACGAGTAGTAATTTATCGTATATTTTATTTATATTATTTATATATATTATTTAATTTATTTGACAAAAAAGATTTATTCAGTCTTAAAAGTCATTTATTAACGCTTCATGAAAAAAAAGCTAAACAGTTTCTCATTTGACTAGTAAATATCGCTAATACTTCCTTAATTTCATTTCAAAGTTCGTTATAGAAAAATGGAAAATGTTACGTTTGTAGTATCGGAATGCCCGAATGGATTTTTTAAATGCAACGACGGACTGTGCCTCGACGCGAAGCGACGTTGTGACGGGCATCCAAACTGTCGGGACGGATCCGACGAGATTAATTGCCGTACGAGATAATCAATTTTTTGTTCACGCTAAAATAATATTTATAACAACGATAATACGCTAACTCTACATACATTTTTGTTTTCACTAATCGAGCATTAACCTTTATTAGCGTAAACCGTAGCCCCGAATCTTTATCTGCGCGTCACGAAGTCTGATTACGAGAGTGAGATCGTTTCAATGCTTCAACAAGAAAAAATTCCGGACCGGAGAGTGCATCTTCATTTTATTGACATTTATCTCCTTATTCAGGTCAATTAACTCCAGCCATTTTTTCGATAATCAATCATGTAAATACGTACATTCGGCAATGTAAATACTGAAAATTTATTTATCGTCCAATTGTGTGTCATATCACTGTTATTTGATTCTTATGTAATTCGGTCTGACTGTACACTTACCTGTTCTACTGATTTATGATAAAATGTAAAATACTTCAGGGGAAGATGCTCGTGCAAGCTCGTGCATCATGAAACGTTTCTTCTTCAAAATCGTTCTCTCTCTCTCTCACTCTATTTGTTTTTTTTTTGCTCTGTCTCTATCGCTGGAATACTTGTATCGAAAATTCGAAAGAGCTCGAATTTCCGAGGATATTACACCAGAAGCATATTGCATGACGTACGGCGATGTGCACGTGTTTATTTACGAAATTCGACTCCGATAAATTTTTCAGTCCGTTGTGTCAGTGTCACGACTCGATTATCGGCTGTCTCGTACATTATTTGAGCCCGAGTCAGCCCTTTTTCCCGTCCCTGACATCGCATCCGCTCTCACGTTTCTCATCCCTTTTAAAAAATCGCCCTTTCATCGCCTCTCACGTATATATACCCGGAATCACCCGGCCCTCTCTCCTCCCCGTTAACAACACTCGACACGAAACTTGAATAAATTAGCCGGTGGCGAGTTGTATATATATGGTGAAGGAGAGCATCGACGACGAGAGAGTAGCGATTCCGCCTCTCGTGTCTGTCTTTGCGGACTCTTTCTACTTTTTATTCCACTCTCATCACCGTTTTATCGCTCGTTTTATCCTTTATCGACTCTCGCCAATCTCGCGAGACGAGAAATTATTTATTTCGGTGTTAAGTTCGTACGAGCGTGCACAGAGCCACTTTTTTCACATTACGATTATCAACGTGATAGTAATCGTATTTGTTCTTCTTCTCATTCTTCTTCTTCTTTTTTTTTACATGTTAACATTTATTTCTTTGTACATAAATTTTTGTACTCGGGCACTAACCAAGGTGACGTCAACGGGACGACGGTCATCGGCGAACGATCGTCGTTGTACCCTTTTTTTATTGCATTTTTAACGTTTTTCAGATACCCCTTATTGCGGAGAAGGACAATTACCCTGCGCAAACGGGGTTTGCATTTCGCAAAGATTCTTCTGTGATCGCAACTTGGACTGTCTCGACGGGAGCGACGAGAGAAATTGCCGTGAGATTCTTTTTTTTTTATATCAGAAATATTTTTTGAAGTTTTACGTAAGATTTTATCAACTATTTAAATGAGATATTAAGGTAGCTCTATAGGTAAAGTCAAACCAAAAGTTTTTATTTCAATTTATATCTCCATACCATGTGGTTTTTGAGCTTAATGTAGTTCTATAGTTTTATTGATTATTTAGGAATTTGTTGAAAATTGGTACAGTCATTCTTCACCACGTAGAAATTGAGATATTTATAGTGTTAAAAATCCCAACTTTCAGTGCTCTCCCATAAGAATCCGTGTTAAATATTGCAATTTTCAATCCTAAATATCTTGAAATGTAGATGATGAACCTTCTTAAAATTTTGCACAGCTCTTTATTATAGTTCAAAGAAGCTTCCCTTAGTTTTTAAAAAAATCCTAAGATTATGATTTTTTTAATTTTTATACATACGTAGCAAGTACAAGTCACCTTGGATGACCTCGAATTTTGAATATGTAGTTCTTGAAACAATTTGCAACAACTTTTCTTAATAAACTTAAACTCTAAAACCACATAGTATGGAGATAAATTGAAATAAATACTTTCGATTTGATGGTACATATAGAACTACCTTAAGTCAATTGAGAAAAGTTGTTGCTAATTGTATCAAGAATAACATACTCAAAATTCAAGCTCATCCAAGGTGATTTGTACTTGCTATATATGTATGAAAATTAAAAAAATCATGATCTTAGGATTTTTTTCAAAAACTTGAGGAAGTTTCTTTGAAATACAATTAAGAACTATGCTAAATTTTAAGAAGGTTCACCATCTTGAATTGAAGATGTTTAGGATTGACAATGGTAATATTTAACACGGGCTCTTATGAGAGAGCACTAAAAATTGGGATTTTTAACAATAAATATCTCAATGTGTACGTGATGAAACATCTTAAAATTTGATATGCGTATAAGGGAAATATCAAAGATTGACTGTACCAATTTTCAAGAAAATTCTAAATATTCGATAAAACTGTAGAACTACCTTAAATTATAAAATATTTAATTTTATAATGGAGCATGCTCAAATATTTGATCGAATTAAAGAAATTATAGTATTTATGTCACTTGATTAGAAAGTGATAATAATTTACCTACAATTTCGATGTTGCGATATGATGAATCTGTAATATAAAATATCAAGATAGGGTTCTAATGTCTTCCGAGTCAAGTTGAATACTTAAAAAAAATTTTTTACATGCTTTTTACTGCAATTAGAGAATACTTCAATAGAGGGTCAATTTTTTATAGAAATGAAGAATTAAGGTCAGGAAACTTGTCAATATTAGGTGTATTATTATGCATATATAGAGCTTTGAATAACGTTTTATCGTCAGGGTTATGTGAAACACCCAATTTTGAGTGAATTTTCGGACAAATCCCACGCTCGTATTTTTCAAGCAAATGAACTGAAATTTTAATACGTTATGCAGTGTGCACTGTACTAGTGCGTGACATTCTTGAAATTTCAAAAAAACAAAAAAAATTTTTTACTTTGATTGTTTTTTAATTCCAAGAATGTCTTTGTATGAAAATTCATTCAAAATTGGGTGTTTCACATGACCTTAATACAAAAGGCCCGAAACGTCAAATTATTCTTTGTCCTACAGTATTCAAAATGTTTAATGAATATAATAAATACTTTGTATAAAGGGTCATTTTTATGCAAAGCTATTGCTTATTGAAAATAAAGATACGGAATAGTGTTCTCGTATTTACTGTTGAAAATCGAATTTTCAATTACGAACATTTTCATTAAATAGTCAGTGGATTTTGTAGCTGGGAACTTTACCAATTCGTTTGATACTAGAAAAATATATTTCTCTTTTAATCGACATTTTTTATTTTTGATAAACATCCTTAAAAATATTTTTCACTTTATTTTTATGTTAAACACATTCAAATTAAAAAATTTTAATCAAAAATATTTTGTTTCTATTTTTTGAATATTTGATAGTAAATAAATATTAAGGCATTTAAATATGTAGATGTCCCAACAGAAAAATATACTTCTTTCAATGGAAAATAATAAAACATACGTTTCTATTGAAAAAAATTTAAAATATTTAAAAAGAAATATAGAAAGTATCAGTCAAAGATACGGACGTTTACCTCATTCTTAAAATATTCAAGTAGACACGTATAACAAGGGTTTTTTTCAAAATGTAAATCGATAAGTCAACTTTTTTAGACGACAACACGACTTTACATCAATTCGAACTTTCATAAAATTCTTATATAGCTTCACATTAACATTACTATTATTAGTCTGAAACTGAACATATATAAATTTATCTAGATCACGTTATCTGATCGTGAAAATGACCAACTTTCAATAATGAACTTGTCGATGATATCGCCACTGACTTTGAAATTTTGCAGAGTGGGCATTTATTATTTCTGACATTAACTAAAATCTATAGTTTTTTAAATTAATAAATTAGATATAGTTATTGACGACAGAAGTAAACTTTGACAATTTTTAATAAAATTTTTAATATATAATCAAATGATTTTTTAATTTTTTAATATAAGATTTTCGATAAAAAATTTTTCGAGTGAAGAAAAAATGTGAATGTTTTTTTATTCTCAGCCGAGTCTATTCCCGACCCATATCCACCGAGATGTCTGAGCGATCAGTTCACGTGTAACGACGGTTCCTGCATACCGGAAACGTCGAGATGCGACGGTCGCGCGGATTGTCCTCAAGACGAGGACGAGCACGAATGCAGACGCGGTAAGTCCAATCGAAAAATAAAAAGAATTTGTTTTTTTTTTTACAGAAGAAAAACTTTATCGAAACACTGAAGTAGAACACGCTTCACCTCGTGACATTATGCACCTCACAAGAAACACATGTTTTCACGAAAAAAAAGGAACAAGAGACAAGCCATGTTTTTATACTCGTAACAATTATTTTATAGAGGCTTAGAGGCTTGAAGTTACCCGAGAAATACTGCGAGGACCAGCTGGCCATTTGTGTCATACTTATCCCAAAAAGACGTGAAAGAGAAAAAAACGTACCCAAGTTTCCTTTCCTCTGCTCTCCACACACCCTTATTGCTAAAAATACGAAATAATGAGTTTCGAACACGAATTCGAGATAGCAGAGATAAAATATTTCGGTGAAAAAGAATGATCGATCGATGATTTAAAAAGTATAAAATATTCTTTTTTTTTTCTAAAAGGTGTAGTACTAAAAATCATCGCGACCTTAAGGATGTTGAGTCCGTGCTAACACGTTCAAAAGTTTTCAGCCATTTTTATTTGACAAAATTTTGCTATAATTAATTGTGCACATTATATAGTATGGAACAATGTTGATATCAATGGAAAAGTCATTTTTAATCATATTTCTCAATAAAATATTTTTATTTTTATTGTGAATTATTAAATTAATCGTATACTTTTACCAGGAATAACTAACTGTTGAATATTTCATTTAAATTTGATTCCACAAAAATTCATGAAATTAAAAAAATAATGCCAATAGAATGGACTTACTTTACAATATTTCGTGCAAATTTTACTGCACGAAATTTCATGAAATTAAAAAAAATAATGCTGATAAAATTTTTTTTTAACAAAGCAATAATTTTATAACATAAAATCATATGAATGGTTAAATATATTAACTATTATAAACAATATACCTAGGATGAGAAATTGAATATGAGCATTTAAATTTCTTCTCACTTAAAACCAGTGCAATATTTTTTTTTTTAATGAGTTTCCTAAACACTTTGCAAAAATTATACAATATTTGCTATATATTTTCACTCGTATGTTATATTTTTAGTATTTTTTAAATCATTTTTTGTGAAAAACTTTAATGCATTAAATTTTATATTCCATACGATTGTGTGCATCAATTGGTTCAATATTATTCATTATTTCTCAATGACGAGCTTCCTAATCATCGTGGAATTTGCACACGACTTATTATGACACATATTAAGATGGTTCTTGCATAAAACGAGTTTAAAGATAATTTCATAAAAATATGCATAAACGTTCTCTAGTTAATACCTTTTTTCTCTGTTATTTAAGGTGGTTCGATAGCATAAACCGTTTATTTAATAAAAATTTGAAAAAATTACATGTTTTGGAGAAAAAGAAAAAAAATCGAATGAATAAAGAGTTGAGTTATTTTACCGTTTAGTTCCAAAGATATTTGAAGTTTAGCGATTTCCCCATCTAAACATGCTTTGAGGCGGTTCAATGGCAAAAATCGTTTAAATAAGAAAATTTTGAAAAATTTGTATATTTTGTAGAAAAAAGACAAATAAAATAAAAAAAAGACTTAAGTAATTCTACAGTTTAGTTTCTAAGATATTTCAAGTTTGAGCTTAGAGATTTCCCCATCGAAATGTCACAAAAAAATTATGTATAAAAATAACTTGAAATCAACATTTAAGATAATTATGAAAAAATAAAAAATGTTAGAGTACCACCTACTGAAGTTATATTTAAAAAATCAATTTGATATATCGTCCAGTTTTTGAGAAAAAAAATCATTGTAGTGGACATTCTCAATTTTTTCCATTTTGGAAAAAATTTGACACTCTCGAACTTTAGTACAAGTGCGAGGAAAATTCAATAAATATTGCACAATTATGTTCCTTCTATATGATTACTGATAATATTTTCAATAATTCGTAATGTTCTTTTTATGGATACTACTTTTTCATAATAGGCACTTAGCTATCGAACTACCTTAATAATATGTAAAATTTCAAAAATATACCATAATTTTCGATTTTCAACTCAACATCCTCAAGGTAGGAGTCGCATGACAGTCCATTCAAAAGTTTGGCTGTACGTGTCAACTAAATGTTGAATCATCACTTGAATTTTTTTAGACAGAATTTCTTCAAAATTTTCACTGATCTTCTTTGACATCATATTAACATGTGTGCAAAACTTAAAGAGTTCTCATCACATGGTTATCTAGATATTTATTTCCAAAAATTATTACTTTTATAACATAGGCTCTTATGAGAGATTGAAAAATGTGACAACTTTCAACAATTAATATCTCGATAACTAGATGGCGAAGCTTCATAAAATTACGCATACATTCCAACACGACCTCAAAGATAATTTGTGCAAATTTTTAAAAAATTCAGTCTGAAACGATTTTCACGCGACTCCTACCTTAAAGCTCGTACTCTCGCGTCAATTCGCCACACACGTCAGTCAGCAATCGCTCACATTTCACGAGCGTTCCTGCGCGACCCGTCACATTATTCTTCTCCTCGCATTATTTTCAAATACGATAGCGAAAAATTTGAGAAGAAAGACAGAGAAATGCAAAAAAAAAGAAGAAGAAGAAAAAAAAGAAACAAAGAAAAAGGAAGAAGAAAAAGCGAAGGAAGACGAAATAAAGACACTTTCCCTTGACACAATGTGGTTCAGATTGGGTTACTTCTAGGTATAGAGGCTTCGGATAAAACCTCTTCACGGAGGCATCCGGAGAGCTCGTTCACCGATAGCACGATTGCCGTAGATCTCCCGTACGAGATAACCTGTACCGCGGTGAGCGTCAACATTACGAACGTCAGCACAACGAGCAGGAGTTGTGAGACGGGCGATTTTGTTTGTGCCGACGGGAATTGCATCCCCGCGGTTCACCGATGCGACAATTTCTACGATTGCCGTGACTTTTCTGACGAGCAGTACTGCTTCGGTTAGATCATTTTAAGACCCTCGACAATCTGGTGGTCTGCTCAATCTCTCTCTCTCTCTCTCTCTCTCTCTCGCTCTCTCCTTCGTTCTACATATTATTTTATTTTTGCATTACATTTAACCTACTTTCATGCACTCTTTATGCATTTTCGTTCACTTAAGGGTGTATGAGCGACATTTTTTCAAATATGAGAACTTGATTAATTTTTGATATTTTTTTCTTAAGAAGATCGTGCTGATATTAATACCACTAGACTTTATTGGGTTAGCACAAAAATAATGAGACACCTTAGAATACTTTATAAAGTCCTTTTTCTAATTCATTGTTTTCGATTATATTCTAGAATGTTGTTGACCATAGAATTACATAACTGATTAAGCCTTTTGTATAATAAAAATAGTAAAATATGTGAAACGAAAAACAATAAGTGTCTCATTACTTTTGTGCCAACCCAATAAATCTTTAAAACGTGTATGTTGTAGAGTTAATAAAATTGTGCAGAAAGGAAAAAAATGTTGTATAGGTCATCGATCATTTGAATGAGTTATTTAATTTCGAAATATGCAATTTTAACACGAACTTTTATGGCGGGTTGCTGATCATATTTTTTCGATAGAATTTAAAAAATAATTTACGATTAGACGGTTAAGAAAGGTTTTGATGAACTTTTTAATTAATTTTCAACGATTCATGTGAAGTTGTAAAAAACGTAGGTTATCGAAGTAACTGACAAACCTTCAACGAATTATTGAGCTTTAAATGCTTTATTTGCAATACTTTTTTCCTGCAATTTTTTTCATTATTAAAAATATTTAAATATTAATTGGTAATCAACAAATATTCGTTAAAGATGATCAATTGACTATAGTGAATACCAGCACGATCCCCTTAAGCGTATGAAAAAATATTGTGCCAAATTTGAAATCGTTTTACTGAATAATTAAAGAGTTACTCTAAAACTGTTGAAATTTAACATTTCTTATTCTTATGGAAAATTTGTAAATTTGCACTGAATACAAATTGAAAAGTATAAAATTCTCATGAATTAAAAAAAAAATTCCTAATAGTGTTCATTTTGTATAGACAGTAATTTCAAAACATTTCACTAAAATTTACAATAAAAAATGTTTCAATTATTGTTAAAGTATGCTCAAGTTACAGATTGACTGTCAAATAAAAGACTCAAAAAATTTGCAACTTCTTAGATAAAGCCAGAGTCTAGATTTTACCTGGGATTGTCTGTCCCATACATCCTTAAAAAAAGGCCCTTTTGTCTCTAGACTTTTCTATATTAATGATCGTTTTGTTTTATTTTCAAGCACGTTATACTTGGAATCTTAAAGGTTTATAGTTTCGATTATTTATGGTTGAAGTAGTAAACGTTTCTTGTAAATATTGGAGAGAAACCCCAGATTGTCCTGGCGCCATTTACATCCGTTTACTGTCATTCAGTGTTAGCGGCCGAAAATAGACATTGCGTAGGTTTCTTTTTTGCTGACGTTTTCGAGTAGATGAGAAAATCAATTTTCATCGAATTGACACGTTAATTTGGCGTCTACATACTTTATCTATATTTTCCTTTTTATCCTGATTATTCGTATGATTACTATGACAATTATTGTGATACTTGTGATAAATGATCTCGACAAACGCAGCATAAATTATTTAGGAATCATCAGAGGCATCCCTATGTAACGATAGTGCATCTTATTGCCTGGTATACATTATTGAGAATTAGACGATTATTATCCATGTCGTAAGTAGACCCTTAGCGTTCGTCAATCGTTGCATGTGTGTGACGAAGCGGAGTGATGAGTAATAAAAAAAATAAACATTTTACGATTCGAATTAGTCTGCTAAAAAGGAGACAATGGAAGACATTTAAACTGTCGAGATTTTACTTGTTTCTTCTGTTGTACATAACGAATGTTATGACTCATAGGTGTGTACGTATTTTCATACCTTCCGTCAACAGCGTCGAACATATCGTAGAAGATTTTCATTGGTGCATCGTAAATGCATTTTCATTTTTTGACACGAATATCACACTGACGTGTGCAATTTGCATAATGCAGATTTTAAGTTTTTTTTCTTTTCTTTTCTTGAATTTGCCTCGATTTTTCGTCCAATTTCAGATTTTTGCCAGTCGAGCTAAATCCTCAAATGACTATTCCGTATATCGTCAGAAATTAAGTGTTTTAGATGAAAATGCGTTGTTAGTGACTTATATAATATGACATTTTTCATTACTATTATACTGTACATGAGGTTTTTATCATTATTTATGTGTCGTTACATAGTTGATGTTCAAAATCTTATTCTTTTTCGTCCATTATTTTTTATTTTGTTAATATCGATTTTGAGCTGTCTTTGAATCATTGCTCACACAGAGAGAACTATATACGAAGAATATTTTTTAATCTTTTTCTTACTGTGGTAACAGTTTGGAAATTTCCAGGATTTTTCATACAAAGCATAGTCATTTTTATTATATAAGCTGTACATGTACATTTGTATACATATCCATTTTGTGCATTTGAAACTTTGAGCCAAGCAATATAAAAAGTGTGTTTTGTGGAAAATCATGACTGACGATGAAAAATGGATTTTAAATTGATAATTTGAAATATAAATTTCATTGGATTGATATTGTGTATAATATGGTTGGACAAGAAAAGTGTGTTGCATTATGAACTTCTGAAACCTAACTCGATAATAACTGCCAATCACTATCATCAACAATTAATATAATTGAAAATAAAGAGAAATATAATATAATGAAATATAATGAGAAATATAATGAGAAATATAATGAAAATAAGAGATAGAACAAAAACATCAATTTACTGGTAAAGGGAAGCATCCAGAAAAAATCCTCTATAACAACAATGGATAAACCAATCAAGAATAATATTTATACAGAATATTAAATGGAAAGTTATGTCTCCTGTCCCGTTTAGCAAATATAGATGCAGCTAATTTTTACCTCGTTTTCAAAGGTGCCGACGTTTTTAGCCAACCTGAGAAAAAAAAATTAGATAGACCGAACTTATAAATAAATTGGCATTTGCCAATGAAATATTTTTTTAGCCATCACACGACAGCGATGTCACGTTTCTAGACATGGCGCCTGTCGCAAGCTGGAATATCCTTTTTTTCTGTCACTTTATCATTAATTTTTAAAAAACGGCCCGTGATAAGTGTTTCATATTTTACACATCGAATATCTGTTAATGATTAGTCAACTTAAATGCATAATTAAATTTTTCTCTGCATTCTACATATATCAATTTGACAGGTGTATTTAGGTGTGTTCATAAGTGATTTCATGTTAAAATGTTATTTTTAAAAAAATATGCTAAAAAAACGGGCCGGTGAATCACGTCCATTTTTTTTTCTCGGCTTCAGGATATATTAGTGTATATTGAAAAAAAATTTACAAGACGTTCTCTGGATTTTTAATATACGTCATTGGACTGACGTTCTCCCTTAAAGAAGTCTATAAATAAATTAATAACTTCCCCATCTCGGAAGATGAAACTTTTTTAGCAATAAGCCTTCATAAATTACCTAAAAAATGGCTGAATATCGTTTAAAGGGATAAAGACTATTTTGATGAATTAGGGCATTTAACTTTGTTCTGAAGTAAATCGATGACAAAACGTTCCAAAACCTAAGTACACCCCTGATGAAAGTAATAAGAATAGCTAGATTTTTTTAAATGAAAAATTCTAAAACTTTCCAAAGTGTTATCACAGAGTAAATAAAAAATAGTGCCTTTTCGTATAAAATTCAATCCGTGTACACGTTTTATTACTTATTTTCCGTTCTATACAGAACGTGAAACTCTCCTAGCGATGACGTATATCAATATTGCGAAAATCTCGCGGCCATTGAGGCATCGAATTTTGGCTCTAAAATGGCCAATTGAATTTTTAGGATGCTCGAGGGACCAATTCCAGTGTAGAAACGGCGATTGCATCAACGCTTTCCAAAAATGCGACCGCGTGATCAACTGCGACGACGGCTCGGACGAGGAAGGATGCGGTTCGTCCAACATACATGAAAATTTTTTATAATTTTACAGCAAATTTCAAAATAACGATAATTAAATGGTGCTAAAATTTTTTTTCAGAAACGAAACCCACTGCTGGACCTGCTTACTGCACGTCGCAACAATTCATGTGCGTCTCGGACGGGACTTGCGTCCATTATTCATCTCGTTGTAACGGTATTCCGGAATGTAGAGATCGTTCGGACGAGGAAGACTGCGGTAAGTCGCCCATCAATCTCAGTACCGGAAGAAATTGGAATTTTGCCCGGGAAGGTCGTAAATCGATGAGATTATTAGCAATAGAAAAACGATTAATCGAAGAAATATTCGTTACCTTTTTTTTTCTCTGTCTCTCTATATCTTGTTCACCAGACAACAACCTCGAGCCGGAAAGCCTCAACCTCAAAACGTATCCGAGCGAACAAATCATCAAAGAGAGTGAGTACAAATAATTGCACAAATGTTGTACAAAGATTTTTCTCGGAGTAACGATTGCTTATCCACGTTTCAATTTGCTTACTGGTTATAGTAAGCCAACGTAGGAATTTTATTAACCCTTCGCGTGTGAAATATATTTTTGAAGACGTTTTGCACGTTGGGTCTTTTAGGAGATTTTTTAGAGTTTTCTAGATTTTTTTTAATTCTGAAAAAATCCTGAGTTACTTTTTGAAGTGTCTACAAAAAGTTCTCTAAGTCAAAAGATTAAAACTGTTGTTGATAAAAATGGCATAATAGTCAAAAAACGGAATTTCGTTAAAAAATTTGTAACTCGCTACACTGAACGAATAATAAGAAAAAAAGGTTTTAGGCTTTTCTAGCTTAGACTGTGAGCTTTCAAAAAATATAGGATCTTTGTTATGAGATTTAAAAAGTTGAATTATATGTATTTAAGTTCTTGAAAGTGGGGTATATTGTAATGAAAAAAATTAAGGTATAAGTAAAAAATACAAAAAATTTTCATTTTTGAGATTTGAGTCCATAAAAAATAGCCGAAATAGCACCAAATTACATAAACATTTTTATTAGTCATGAAAAAACTGAAAAATTATGAGAAAAATAAAAAAAAGACATTAATTAAGACTGCCAAATTTGAGACTTCCTTGGGCATTTGATTCCCATAACTATCTAGATTTTTTCTTAAAAGTCCCAGTGTACACACGAAGGGTTAATACAAATTTTTATTATTTTTTGAAATCTAATTTTACAAATATTGCACAAATATTATCAAAATATTAACTAACGATTTGTCAATCATGTTTGAATTTGGTTACTGATCAAAGTAAGCCAAAGTAGGAATTCTATTAATACAAATTTTTATTGTTTTTTTTTCTTGCCTTGGTCAGACCCGGCGAAGCAAGGTAAGCCTTCCTCCTAGAAGGAAGTAAGCCTGAATAGAAAAGTCATGCTCGCCACCGTTCACGAAACGTTTCATTATTCATCGGTCATTGATAATCGTACTAGTGAAAAATAATGGCGTTCTATGTTTTACTGTGCAATGCTGAAAGTGTCGCAATTACAGAATTAAGGCACGCTGGGATAAAATATGTTTGGAGGTTTCTTCATAAATTTTCATAATACTTTCAGACGTGAATAAACGACACGAATGAAATAAAGAAACCAATACGAAGTGAATAAATCTGTAACAAGGTCGATTCATTATTTCAGCTGACAAAAATCATTAAAAACTCGTTAATCAATGCACCAAATTAATGTTTTATCGTCGTTTTAATGTATTTAAAAACTTTGTCTAGCATGACTATTGGAGGGTCTTGAAAACGTCATTGCATGACGGGACAGCGAAAATCGATGGCTCGTGAACGTCGGATGAGCGATCGATCGCTGTTTGTTCGACGGTGACGTTTTTATCTAATGACACCGAATATTCGACAGGTCGCGAAGTCGTCTTCCAGTGTCGTGACGAGGGTCAACTCCGAGCCAAGGTACGCTGGCTCCGTGGCAATGGACTTCCTCTGCCACCTGGCTCACGCGACTTTAACGGTCGTCTCGAAATTCCGAATATTCAACTCAATCACTCCGGTACCTACATCTGCGAGGCCGTCGGCATTCCCGCTTCCACTCCCGGACAACAAGTCTCCGTCTTCCTCGAGGTCGAAAAATGTAAGTCGAATTTAAAAAGATCCACTTTTTCATACTACCAACATTTATAAATACGTCGCTTAAGGTGATATGGTCATGGCAGTAAAACGACAAATTTTCGACTCAGTTTTTCGCATGTACAAAGTGGTTTGCGAGTAAAAGTTCATTAAGAAAAGTTGTTGCAAATTGGCTAAAGAACAACATACTCGAAATACAAGGTCATCCAAGGTGAC
>JAPYYW010002420.1:0-23001 GCA_030522545.1 Cremastinae sp. A BG-2022a | reverse complement strand
GATAATACGTTTGTTTTTATATTCGTGCTTAATTTCTGATAATTTAATTTTTTTAATTAATTCAAAACTAAGCAATAACTAAGGGTTTATATATGGACTCCCGACAAGTTTCCTCAAGATGATAGATAAAAAATCACTTTTTTTCCACATTTCAATCAATTTTTAGATCAACGCTCCATTTTTTAAAATATATGTTGCCGTTTTACCGATAATACGTTTATTTTTATATTCGTGCTTTTCTAATTTTCTAATTTTGAGTATTTAAAGTATGAAAATTTGAAAATTCAAATTTGACGCAACAGTATCCCATACATTCCAAAATAATTCATTTACTCAAAGTATTGCAATTTTTTATCAATTTTAAAAATACTCCAAAACTCCAATTTATCCTTAATTAGAATTACTCATAAATATAATGAATAGAACTATTGTCTCAACCATTAAAAAAATAAAGAAAAATTCAAAAGATATTTTTTATCGTAAGAACTTGACTACCGCTTTGCAAATAATTTGTACTGAGAGAGAAGAATGATAGACTTTACTATTCACAAGTGACAAACTACACTAATTAAGGTGAGCGTCCCAACAGTTGAACATTTTTGCTATATTATTTTTAACATTTGAATTATTTATTTCTCAATAAAATCGTATAGATTATTATTTTTTATATACAAAGAGGTTTATTTATCATAACTTTAATTTATTGGAACTAACTTGCTGAACCCTATAGATAGGGTTAATTTTCTGTTCAACTATTGGGATATTCTGCATATTAAAACGTTCAAGTATTTATTTACTAGAAATATTATCTAATATTAATACATAAAATGAGTTTTGGATCACCAAAATATGAAACAATAGTCAAGATGTGAATTGGAAGAAGATTTTATTGCTTATATCTTTTTCAAATAAAGATAAAGTATGAAATCCCTTATCTATGACAGTTACAGTAAACATTTTTAATGCTTTTACAGCTTTTTACAGCTTAAATTCATTAGAAAAAGTTGTTACTAATTGAATCAAGGACAACTTATTTTAAATTCAAGGTCATCGAAGGTGATCCGTACTTCATGCGTATATATAAAAATTAGAAAAAAAAATTATTTAGAATTAAAAAAAAAAACTAATTGAAGTTTTTTTGAAGTATTATAAAAAGCTGTACCAAATTTCAAGAAGTTCTACTTCTTAAAAGTCGAGATATCAAGATTTGAAGATTGCACTATTTAATACGTGCTCTTATGGGAGTGTAGAAAAATTGGTGGTTCTCGATAATGAATATCTCGAATTCTATACAGAGAAACGTCTCAAAATTTAACACAGATACGCATATGGCATCAAAGATAGTTTATGCAAAATTTTAACAAATTCCTAAAAAAATCGTTTCATGGATGTACTATACCTTAAGGTAGTTCTATCAGTACAGTCAAAACAAAAATTTTTATGTCATATTATCTCGATATCATGTGGTTTTTGAACAAAAGTTTATTAAGAAGAGTTGTTGCTAATTGTTTCAAGAACAACATACTCAAAAGTCAAGGTCATCCAAGGTCACGTGTACTTGTTACGTATGTATGAAAAATTTAAAAATCGTAATCTTAGGATATTTTTTAAAAACTTGAGGAAGCTTCTTTGAGGTACAATAAAGAGCTGTGAAAAATTTTAACAAGTTCCACTACCCAGAAGTCAAGACATTTAAAGTTGAAGATCGCAATATTTAACACGTGCTCTTATGGGAGAGTGCAGAAAATAGTAATTTTTGATAATAAATATCTCGAGATCTACGTAGTGAATCCTCTTAAAATTTAATATACAATTGCATATTGTATCAAAGAAGATTTTTGCAAATTTTTAACAAAATCCTAAGAAAACGATTTTTTGATAGAACTATCTTAACCGTCCAACTATCGGGACATTTACCTTATATGATTATTCCAACAAACCGTTTCTTTTTTTCCCCAGTGCGAGCTCTCTCAAATCGGCAAACGAAAGAAAAAATCACATCGGGGTAAAAACATTCGACAGAAATATCCATTTTAGGCCAAAAAGACGACGATTAAGCTGGCCAAGATTCGAATCACCGCGAGAAGCGAGAATAAGGCGCAAGGGGCGAGATAATAATTCGCGTGCTCTCGCGGACACGAGATAGGAATCTCTGGTTATTGGCATACGTGGCGTGTATATAGAATTTCCGTACGAAGCAAGAAAGAAAATTCTCTCGGATGGTAGTGGATCGTAAACTGTGGAACTTGATTCTCGTCAGAGCCGGTGGCTCAATTGCTCGGGGTGGAGAGGGCGGAGGGAGGGAGGGAGAGAGAGAGAGAGAGAGAAAGAGAGAGAGACTTTTGAACGAAGGCGTATAGGATCGACACCGAGCGCTCACCCGGAGGATCTCCATTCGCGGTAGCCGTCTAAGTGGTTTAATTAACTCGTGCCTGAATTACACCGTCGGCGTAGACGCGCTTTTACGAGCTCCAATTCTCTCCTGACCGGAAATTTCTTCCCTTCTCGTTTACGCACACTCCCATTACGACATTGTTTCACAGCCGGACGAAAAACGCCCGAAAAGGGGAAATTTTTTTTTTCAAGGCGTTGAAAATACCACTGAGAAAAATTCGTTCCGCTTGCTCCCAAGCTCAGAAAACGTTGCTCGCTCTCTAATAGTTTAATTGATTTCCACTCCCTGCTGAAACCCGCCACCATCCTTTCTTTTCTCCCACAACCTCGCTCCCATGAATTTTCATTCTACGCCGAGTTTATTTTCATTTATTCGCTTTTCATTCGCTTCCAGTCGAATTTTATAAATATCCCTCAATTTGAGGCTTTTTTTTAAATTTCTAAAGTCCTGCTTTAAGGGGGAAAACCGCACTTTGAAATTGTTTTTCTTTCATTTAGTGAAAGATACATTTGTTGGGAATTCTCTCACCAAATTTTATGAAGAAATTCGTAAAATTCACAGAGGTACAGCATTTCGTACAATGGTATATTAAAATGCAATTTTTAAAATAAATAAGTCAAATTTCAGGAAAATAATGTCATAAAGTTGTTTGTGGATATAATGACATTTAACTGTTAAAACAAGAGTTAAATATACGTGATTCGCCAATATTCGAATTCGCTGTACTTTTCAGACTGACTGTCAGTGCGATACATCCTTAAGGTACGAGTCGCATGACAGTCTATTCAAAAGTTGGATTGTTAACTAAATGTTGAAACATCACTTGAATTTTTTAGAGACAGAATTTTTTCAAAATTTCTACTTATCTTCTTTGACATCATATTAACATGTGTGCAAAATTTAAAGAGGCTTCACCATGTGGTTATCGAGATATTTATTTTTCGAAATTGTCACTGTTAACATTAACATTATGAGAGATCAAAAAATTTTCAACAATTAATATCTCGATTACTAGATGGTGAAGCGATCTAGTAATCAATTTTTCATTAAATTTTTTTCATCAATTTTTTCATAAAATTTAGCATACATTTCGACATGACCTCAAAGACGATTTGTGCAAATGGCGAACATAAATGACGTTTTACATGTTAAAAGTATAGGGAAAAGAAATTTGTTAAAAACATGATAAAAATTAGAGAGAATATTCTTTGTCACTAAGGAAAATGATATAAATTCAGAAAAAAATATCGTCTACATTATTTTCAAGTAATCTAGTGGTAAAGTTACATCCTTATACACGGAATGTATATCTGTATATTGTCTAAAAATGGCTATTTCATGGTTCAATCGTTTGAAAAATCCGTAGACGAAAATTAAAAAAAAAATTGTATTCACGTATTTCATATGGAAGAATATTATCTCCAAATTTGAACGAATTTTTATCATTTTGTTATATGTGGCCAACCTCCTTAAAGAAATTCTATCTCAAACGATTTTACGCGACTTCTATAACTTAAGCTGTTAAATTGGCAAATCCGGAAATGTTTCTCATCACCCAATGAATAATTTGAATTTAAACGTACCTTGGCCTCGAGTTTGTCGTTGTCGTGCTTCAAATGGTTCCTCTCCTGTTCTAGCCTCTCGACTTTTGCTCTCAGCACTTCCAATTCCTCCTGCACAAAAGCATAAAGAATGTCAAGATTTTTGGCCCGGGATCAGAAGAGTTAACCAGAGTCAAGGAATCTTCATTTCGTGTGGACGCATGCTTGAAGTTTTTACGACAATAACATTTGACTCTGGCAGTTTTAAACTTTCAATCTGTCTTAACAATTCAGTTACTTCTGTATCATCGCGAATATACCAAAGTCTTTCGTTTATTTCACTTTCAGATAAAATTCTATCTATCGAAAAATCATTTTCCTAAATATTTGTCGAAGATTTGCATAAATTCTTTTTTTTTTATATTATATGGACGTGTGTTTAATTTCAAGAGATTTCTCAGATTAGAAATCGAGATATCTATTATCAAAATCACAAGTTTCTGTATACTTTCACACACTGAATATAAAAGTTTGATTGTACCGACTTTTATTAAAATGAATTAAATCGACTTGAACATTAGAAAAAAATGTATAATTGACTCGTAATTAAATTCCTTAATTCAATTATAAAAATAATTTAATTAAATATGATTTGGTCCAAACAAATTTAATTCATTGAAGTACGTGGTATATTTAGAACAACCTTTTATTCAAAAGCATACCCATAAAATATTTATTTAATTAAATATCAAATTAATAGTCATTCGTGCGTTTTTTGATTCAGTTGAATGAAATTGAATGCACTGAGATAAATCAAGATAGTGGATTTTATCATAAAGTGACAAATATGCTGATTATTTTATAACTAAATATATGTTTATCGTAAAATAAAGTATATTTAGGATAGAATCTAAACAGAATATAATTAGTTTCATAATAATTACTATAGTTGTCACTTTTGTATAGTAAAATTTATCATTATTTTCTCTCAGTGTGTGATTAATTCTTAATTTTTTCATCAATATGTAATCCACGTCTAAAAATAAATATACTTTAATATACGTATAATATTTACCGTTCGAGCTTTCAGCTGATCCTCCGTACGATGAACGTTGAGCAAAGGTGCAACCTTTACGTACAATCTCCACCATGGCCATTCTCGAACAGACATCAATTTTCTGACGTTTCTCTGAATGCATCTCACTGCCAAATCTTGGAGCTGGAATTTATCAAAAATTGACAAAAATTAAAATATAGTATATAAATAACTCAAACGTCGATGATATAAAAATAAATCAATTAATGCTGCGACTGTACCAATGCTTTATTGATAGAATGGGAGAAAATTGCAGTGCCGTGCGGATAAAATAATTTTCGAGCCAATTTAATGATAGATTCGGATTCATGAATAATGGATGAAGAGTGATGAAATGATTACCTTGAGGGTGTTGAGTTTTCTGCGGGCGAGGTAACCCCGGCATCTCGCTTGGAGCAAAATAATGTGGCCCGTGAGTTTCTCGTCCCGCTGAGACTCGAGACGTTCCAGCGCTCCGGACCGGAAGAATATCTGTTGGCGTGAAACAAGGCGTGAAGTTTCATTGGAATTCTCCTCGTATTTAATATTCTTCGGTAAATTTTTCATATTCGGGCAATTTTCATCGTTACGCGAGAGAAATTATTTGCGCCAGGTGAGAAACCAGATATAGCCCAACTTATTGCTTACAATCACCACCGACGTCACGCTCGGTAACATTGGGTCACGAAGACGAGTTCGAGGTCACCGGGATCACTGACCCAGTGCGGCTCGATACGGACAGGAATAAAGTAACCGCCGAGCTCGATCGACGAATCGAACTTCTCTTTCGGTAAATCCAATTGCCAATTTCTTATCAGATTATCGTTGAAATAAGTAGAAAGTAAAAAAAAAATAATAATGTATTCTGTATTTCAGTTGATTTCATTTTTTTAAAAAAATGTGAAATGCATCAGGATGCAAGTCACAGAACAGTCATTTTGATTCGTTATGCAGTTTTCAATAAAGAAAAATTGTTACAAATTAATTATTACTTTAGATTTCTTGACCTTTATTCCTGTTGTTTGTGTTTGAATTCAAAATTTACGAATTAAAACATTATTTTTGAATATTTGTTTACCAAGAATTATGAAAACGAGTTTGTATATTTTTACCAAGATTTTTTTTCATACAAGAAATTTGTTTTTCAATTTTTATTTATTTACGGTTTATTTGACTCAGTTGGAAATTAATTAAATTCAAATGTAAATAAAAGTAATTTTTTCATGTAATTTTTTTGAAATTTGACTTGATAATCAATGTTGAAGAAAGTGTTATAGAAACGTATATTCAAAATATAAAAATGTGTTTTTCTTTGACATAAAAACGATATTTTCGCCTAACGAAGCAAATTTTAAATAGGAAATAGGTTATTGCTCGAAAATTCAATACATTATAAAATTTTTGATATAGTATAAAGATAAATTGTGTAATAAAAATTTTCATTTGTAAATTCTTGACTTTTGAAGTTAATCATACAAAAATTTAATCATTGATCATAGAAAAATTAAAAAATACTGTCAAAAGTATTGTCAAATATTTGAAAATATAGTATTTTATTAATCTTTCTCTATACTTTTTAATCTATAAGTATTATTGGACGCACAAAAAATCAATAATATAATATTTCAAAACATAATAATAAAGTTAATTCAAAGGATTTGAATTCGATTCACCGAAAAATTATTAGAAATTGACCCGTTTGTATTGTCTTTACTTTTTAATCGGTACAATCAAATCAAAAGTTTTTCAATTTATCTCCATACCATGTGGTGTTTGAGCCTCAGTTTATTAAGAAAAGTTGTTGCAAATTGTTTCAAGAACAACATACTCAAAATTCAAAGGTGACCTGCACTTGCTACTTATGTATGAAAATAAAACAAATTATAATCTCAGAGTTTTTTTTAAACTAAAGGAAGCTTCTTTGAAGTACAATAAAGAGCTGTGCAAAATTTCGAAAAGTTCCACTATACCCAGAAGTCAAGATATTTAGAGTCGAAGATCGCAATATTTAACACGTGCTTATATGGGAGAATATACAGAAAACAGTGATTTTTGAAAATAAATATCTCGAAATCGACGTAGCGAAATACCTTTTAAAATGTAATATACAATTGCACATTGTATTAAATAAATTTTTTCCAAATTTTCAACAAAATCCTAAGAAAACGATTTTATGATAGACCTACCTTAACCAAAACTTTAACGAAAAAAATTCAACCACGGATATATTTATTTAGCAAAAAATATTCAAATTTTTGCCAAAAAAATAAAAAATTCTCCTATATCGACATTTTTCAAATTCCAAATATACAGTTATCCCAAAAAAAAAGAAAAAGAAAGTGTCGAAAGTGTGACCGGGTGGAAGTATTTGGAAGAGTAACCTGTTCTCGGTCGGGTTCAAGGGGCGGCGACCTCTTGACCTTCGTCGTGGCGGGTGAAGGGCTGATAGCGGCAGTGTCCTCGAAAGTCGCGGCAGTCGTGACGCTCTTGATGGCGCTCTTGGAGGTGTCTTCCCAGCTATCGATGCTGCTGGCCCCGCTGGAAGTGGAGATGCTGCTCTTGAGCTGGCGCTTCTTGGCCTCGTCGGGGGCGAATCGTCGAACGATCGGCGTCGCGTCGAACACCTCGATAGTCCTCTCGAGGCTGGAATCGAGGTCGTGGATGATCTCCTTGAGGAATCTCTCGCTCTTCTGATGGAGACTCTTGAGTTCCCGGTGCGGGTCCTCCTTCCACTCGACGTCATTTTCATTGCTCATGTGACCGCTGTCCTCGGAGCAATTCCCGTCGGAGGCGTACCCATTACTGCCCTTTTCCTCCTGCTTCTCCTTCCCCGTTTTCTCGATAATCACGTGCTCGATCGTGACGGCCGACGAGTCCTTGATCTTCGGCCAGGCTTCCTGGTGCCCCAGGCCGGACTCCTTCGGTCTTTCCTCGTTATTGTTCTTGCAGTTGAAGAAATTCACCAGGTGAACAATGTCCTTCGTCCTCGGCGGGGGTTTCCGGGCTTCCTCGGCCCCCCTCGTGATCGGACTCGTCGTCGCGCCGACGACTCTGCTCGCCGTCCCGAGCGGCCTCGGCTTCGCTTCCGGCCCGTCCGATCTCTGGCAACGCTCTATCTGCTTCTCCCAGTTCTGACGGATCTCCCGAATGCTTATTTCCGGCTCGCGCCTCGACGAGAACAGGCTCTCCTGGCTCTTTGCCATTCCCCGATTCCGCTCGAGAACTTTCCCGCTCTTCGGCTCCTTAATTTCCTCGCCGTCTTTCGTCCCGTTCGTCGCCGGACTTGTTATTCTACGCTCGAGCACGCTCTCGGTCGCCATTTTGCTTCTGGCCGCGACCGGCGCGTTTCTCGCCTCGATTATTTCCTCGGAGGAATCCTCCTCGTCGTCCTCCTCCTCGTCGTCGTCGTCCAACTCCGCCATCAGCTCCGCGGCCCTCTTCTCAAGATCGTACGACGTCCGGATCTCCAGCGTCGAGGTCGCCCTGGCGACCGGCTTCCTCGATCTCTCGCTCACCTCCGCCCCGAGCCTCCCGGCCTCCTTGAGATTCTCGTAAATCGGCGGCGAATTATTCGGGCCCGTCTCCCGTATCGTCTGTCGGCAATTCTCGTAGATGTCGCTCACGCTCGGCGCCTTATTGTCGATCTCGTCCAAGTCGATTATCCTGGGCCGGAGCTTCTCCGCGAAGCGATCTACGCTCGTTAGATCGGCGAGAGACAGGCCCAGGTTGTTGCTCTGGTGCTGGGTCAACAGGGGAATCCGGCTCGGTCTCAGGCCCGAGACCGAGCGGGCTCGCGACATTCGCCCGCAGCCGTCCGACGGGACGTTCCAGAGGCTCGTCGCTCTGTTCAAATTGCTCGCTCTTTCCCCGTAACCCATTCTATTTTTATTATTATTACTGTTGTTATTATTATTATTTTCCAATCTGGAGCCGGCGCTCTGGCGCTTTTCCCGCTCGTGGTCTGCCGGCACGTTCCACAGACTCGTGGAACGGCTGAGACACTTTTTCCTCATCTCCTCGGGCTTCCTCGGCGGTTTAACCGGCGAGGAGCCGAGGCCTTTCTTCAGGAGGGCCCTGTCCTCGAGGATCGTGCACGAGGCCGAGATCCCGCCCCGTTTCCTCGCCTCCGGCTTGCTCGTCGGCCTACCCGGGATCGTTTTTCTCCCCGGGTTCTCGTTTTCCCGGATCGTCGTCTGGACGACGCTCGCGCATTTACCCGGGGAGACTCTCGGCGGCCTCGTCGCGCTCGTCGAGGCTATTTTTCGCTGCGACACCTGGGGAACGGCCTCGAGCTTCGCCCGCGGTCCCGGCGACACCCTGGAGACGTTCGGCGTGCTCCTCGCCTTGGACAACCTCGTTGTCGCTCCCGGCGGGCTCGACCTCGTCGGGACACCGCCCCCGCCCGGCACCCTCGGGCAAATAATCCTCGCCGAAGACATTTTCGACTCCTCGACGCGTCTTTTCCTTTCCTCCTTCTTCGTCCGGGCGAGAGACCGTTATCCGTTAACCGGCCTCGCCGAATTCTCCCCTCGGATCGGGATTACGATCTCCCGCGTTCGTTTTCCTCCCCTCCACCTCCTCCTCCCCCTCCGCGGCCTCTTTTCTCCAACGCTCGAACTCGTCCGCGAGCTGCCCCCGGGCTCTCCCTCGCCGATTCTCACTCACTCGATTCACTCCCTGGATTGCCTTTCTCGATTTTCCAAATCCCGCTCATCATCGCTGTCTCTATAGTCTTTTTTTTTCTCTCCTCTCTCTCTAACTTGGAAGTTTGTCAATTCGTTGATTTATTTTATTTATTGAATTTGGAGTTTATTTGGTTTGTAAGTTTACTGGGTAAATTTATTTTGTTATTTTTTTTAGGAGTCTTCGTGCACTACTTTCCTTTTTTTTTGCTTATCGATCATCAGCACGATATGAAAATCAAATCGATATCTTCCTCGCTGTTTGCTTTTTCGCTCTTTCTCTTTCTTTCTTTTTTTTTCTTTTCAGTGAAACGCACACGACGACGAGGCAGAAATATAATAGACTTGGAGATTCTGATGCTGCTCCGTTGGCGTTTATTTCCTTCGGTGTTTCTCGTACGGAGTGTCCGCCGAAAACGAGTTTCCCACTTTTAAGCTACCCGCGACGTGTCTCGTACGGCTAAAAAGTCGTTTACATGGGAAAAATTTCAATCCGGCGCAATTATCGGCGCGTCTCGTAACTTTATCGCGAACGTTCCGCGAACTCGCGGCACCGAGGCCATTTAAGTCGCTCGGGAACGGCGCGGGAGAGAGCGCGCGAGAGAGAAAGAGAGCCCCCACGTCGTCTTATCGCTCCGGGGCTCGAGTTTGTGAATGAACTCCGGAGAAGAGCCGTTGGAATTCTCGCTCAAATCGAACGCGGCTCGCGACGAGAGCTACGCCACACTTTCAGAATGAATCGGACTTTTTGTTTTTTTTTAAATATAAATTAAGGTAATCGTCCCAATAGTTGGACAGTTAAGGATTTTTCACACTTTATCGTTATTTAAAAAATATTCAAACAAAAAATGTACTTCAAATTCGCATCTTGACTATTGTCTGATATTTTAGTCATCCAAAACTCATTTTATGTCTTCATTTTAGATGATATTTTTTAGTAAATAAATATACTTGAACATTTGAATATGTAGAATGTCCCAATAATAGTTGGGACAGAAAATCGACCCTATCTCTAGGGTTCAGCAAGTTTGTTCCAATAAATTAAAGTTATGATAAATAAACTTTTTTTTATTTGAAAAATAATTCATATGATTTTATTGAGAAATAAATAATTCAAATGTTAAAAATAATATAGCAAAAATTGTCCAACTATAACTGTCCAATTGCCCGTTTACATTATTACTGCAAGTGCATACGATGAGAAAAAAAAACATGTTAAATCTTTACCATATGCGTAAAAACACTGATGTAAATTAAAATTTTATGAAAATTTAATTTATTATTTTTTTAATATAAATATAATTAAGGCATTGCGTGTATTTTTTCTATACAGATATGAAAGCGGCGTTTTATAAATATTTTTTAAGTAAATCTTTTAATTCTCTTATTTTAATCTTTGATTTGATTTGAACAATAATGGTCAATAATACGATAAATAATGTGTAATATAAACAAATAGTTTTACAAATAGCAATAAAATTATTTTATTGTTAAAATCTTTGATTTTGGTCGCCTTATTCATCAAAAGAATTCGAGTTTCCAACAAATATTGATTTCCAGTGAAATTAAAAATATCTTAATTATTATAAAACCAATTATGCTGTTTTAAATATAATTTGTTTTTCTATAAAAATATATATATAGTTGTAAAATAATTAGTATATAATTGTTACTTTATGGTAAAATGTACTATGATGTTTTTTTCAGTGTATACACTGTTCTCATTTTGATAAATAATGCACATTAAAATTGCTTGAAATATAAAGTCTAATTTGCTGCCACAAATTTAGGTCGTATTTCGTAGAGACTACAGTATAGGGCATCAAAAAAAAATGATGAAAATAAGTGACTAATTTACCCATATAAAACCCACATTTATCGTATGAACGTTTATGTACTCGTTTTTATTATTTAACCTCAATCATTCACATCTTTGAAAAATTACACATTACTTAGATGAGATCCTTTATTTGAACTACTTTAGAATACTTTTCTGAACTAATTATTATGTAAATGAGTGAGAATTATAACAATACTATATACTCATTATTATGCGAATAAGTATACATACTGTTAATTATTATTAATTTTCAGAAATAGTTTGGTATTTTGATGTACTTCTATAAGCCTTCAAGATATTGAATTCTATGAAAAAAGTAAATTTACTTCTGAAATAAACAGTGTAGTTGTCACTTTCTGATTATTTAAACTATTATGATTACTCTTAATGCGAAATTTCAAGATTAGCCTTATCAAATTAAAAAAAAATTAAAATGAAAGAAATTATGAATGTTCAAATATAAAAAAATTAAAAATAAGTATATCAAATATGTTATTTAAATACATTGAGTAACAATTTCATTATTTTTTGAACTATCTCAAACACGAGTAAAAAAAATTTTTTGTGGTATCAAAATAAATGTTGGTAAAATTTCCAAATTCGAAATATTGTAATTTTTCGAAATAAATAAAGAATGAATGCTATATTCATAAACATGATCAGTTGCATCATCAAAATTTATACCCGTTACAATTTCCAAATTCAAAAAACCAAACTCAAAATGTTTATAAACGCCGTTTAATAAATCAAATTATCCAAATACTTCATAAAATTTTTCCAAGAGTGTAAAAAATCCCAGTTAACTATATAAATCCCACGTTGAAAATACTTTTTGCATTGATTGTACCAGCGCCGATTCATCCTTAATCCTTCTAGCTTATGATTTATAGCGCAAGAGCGAAATATACGAGGTGCGGAGTCGTAGCCTCTCGAAAACAAAAAAGTATAAAAATATTTTTTCTCCTTCTAAAGATAGAAGCACTTTGCGTTTTTTTTTGAGTCCTCACAACACTCGAAAGTCTCTCTCGTTCTCTCTCTCTCGCTCTCTCGGAAGTGTGCTGCATTGCCCGGAGCCGCAATCGCGCGGAGATTCAAGATACATCGCTCGGCATGATTTCTCCCGATTGGAATCGTGAGATACGTAATGTGTAGCAGAGAATTCGAGTCATTACTCGTAAAATTTTTTTTCTTTTTTTTTTCATTTCTCGGCTTATACACATCGAGGATCGTGCATTGTTGGCTCTTTTATTTTGGTTCCCGTGGCCGGAGGTAGACAATTTCATCCGAGAATGGTCTCGCGGAGGATCGCCCGTGGCCAATGAGGACACCTGTGCCTCGGCTACTTTCCTACGAGTTTACCGTTATCGATATCGTAAACCACACAGCTCGTGCTGCCCTCACCGATGTGTGGGGCCCTGTGATTCTTATTAGCTATATTTCTCTCGTACGTGCGAGCTCAAAATCCCCGGCGCGCGCTCCGCGCTCACGTATTAAGATATGAATTTATGTGAGCCCTCAAGAATCGATTATTAAAGTGAAATCGGGCCATGCCGGTCATTAGGAACGACCGATATCGGAACAAGCCTCTCTTACACATTGTGATCGAAATATTTGAATTATTATCGGCTCCATTCTTCTAATCATCAATTACGAGGACCTGTGCTATCATTTTCCTAATTTATTGCATACTGGTATAATTTAAGATCGTTCTTGCACAAGATTACCTTAAGGTAGGAGTCGCGGAAAATCGTGAGGCATAATTACACTTTAAAATTTGCACAAATCTTGTTTGAAGTCATGTCGAAATGTATGCCAAATTTTATGAAGCTTCACCATGTATTAATCGAGATATTAATTGTTGAAAATCGTCACATTTTTTCATCTCTCATAAGAGAGCCCATGTTAATAGTGTCAATTTTTTAAAATAAATATATCGATAACCACATGGTGAAGCCTCTTTAAATTTTGCACACATGTTGATATGATGTGAAAGAAGATCAGTCTGAAAACGAAATTTGGTTGATTCAATAAAATATTTGTCTCAATACGTTTAAAGATGTTATTTTGCAAATTCAACTAAATTCTTGGTTAATTTAACTGAAGTTTGGTTATTTCAAATAAATAAGTGTCGTTTAGACGAAATATTTTCAACTAAATCTATTCTCAGTGATATAAATTTTGAAAAAATTCTGTCTCAAAAAAAATTCAAGTGATGATTTTACATTTAGTTAACACGCGCAGCCAAAATTTAAATAGACTGTCACACGACTCCTACCTTAAAGTCATAAACTTTTTAACAGTGTTTGTATCACGTGTATAATTTATTATTTTAAAAATGGTTCTTGTAAACTCAAATAGACTGCATTTTTCAACAATTTTAATTGAGACAATGTAGTAGGACTTTTTTAAATATGTATAATAGCATCAGTGAGATCAATGAAATTATTGGACATGTATTTTCAATTCATTCCTAGAGTGGAATTACGGTAAAGGGCACACGATAGTCGAAAAAAATTCATTGTTTTATATATCAGAAATTCTCGCAGTTTTTAAGCACCAAATGGTGAAACCTCCTCTAATTTTTTTACTATTTTGGTAGACAATGCTGAAGAAAGTTCAGCATTTTTTTTAAATTGTCTTTAAAAAATGTAATCTATACTGATTTAACTCTTTATTTATAAGTAAAAAAAATATCTGAAAGTGGCAATCGTGCAAGAACCTCTCTCCTTGAAACGAAAAATTGTCTAATTTTTTTTGTGCTATGTGATAACAATTTTTTGTGATAATAATTTGAAAAAAATTTAGATTTTTCATACTAAAACATATAACATTAATATTATTATTTAATATTAATTAATATTTAATATTAATTAATATAATATTAATATAAATATTAATAATAATTTTCAACTTTTTATTAATCCAGGTCTAAAAAGATATATAACTAATTTTATTATAAAAATATATTTAATTCTACAATAAGCAGTGTAGTTTTTACTTCATTGTAAAATTTAAAATCTTCATTTTAACGTACATCCTCAAATAATATATCGATAAAAGATCAATAAAAGCTTGAAAAATGATTTAGATTCAACCATGAAATGATTAATCATACTGGAGCAATCGTCATTAAACATTGAACTATATTTTGGACATATGCATAAAACGCTATAAAGTGAATATTTTCGATATTTATCATCATTCAAAATAATTTGAACCGGCGTGAACAATAAAAAAATTATTTAAGAAAATTTTTCAAGGTCTCTAATCTTGACCTTACATAATAATATCCCCAATGCAACAAACATCTAAAAAAGAGTTCCATAAATTACTTTTGTATGAAAAACTGATGATATTTCGATATTTTAATTAAAAAAAAATTTCGACGTTTTACTCGATAAGTGTATGAATAAAAAATTTAATAAATTAGAAACGTAAGATAGAGGCAACTTTTCGAATAGAATTTACGAGTTTATTTTAATATAATGATTTTTTGTCTTATCGAAACATTTTGCAGTGACCAGAAAAAAGTTCATTTAATAATATCAGCATTTTTCATATTTTCAAAAACCTCTTTGAAAAATTAAGCTTGTTTGATGCATGTAATTGAACGATATACGAAAAGTTTTCAAATAGAAAAATAAATCATTTTCAAAACTTTGTTATTCTTTAATTAAAAATTAAGACAAATGCAAATTTTCGAGAAACCTGATAAATGAAATTGTATAATTATTGCATAATTTATCGTATTAATTGGAATAATTATATACAACGTGATACGAAGAGTATTTTATGTATGATTAAAAAAATTTCTCTTCCTTTCATGATTTATGTCCTAATCAGAGTATATCACTGTCACCTGCAAGCAATCCTATAACTTTTATCCTAAAAACAAAATCCCAAAAGTACTCTATAGCCTAAAAACCCTAAAAAACAATTCGTATCCTAAAAAAACTCGCTCGTCGCCGGCATTAGAAAAATAATTTCAACAAAACCCATCAAATAAATCCCATAGGCCAGAGGGAACGAAAATATAAAAGCCACAACTCTGAGCAGACGCAACGAAGAGCCGAGAAAACAAAAAAATAAACATCACATCCCCGAATTCCGTGCACTCGTCGAATCCACAAAAAAAAATTACTAAAAAAAAAAACAAAAATTTCACAGCGTAAATGATCTTACAGCGTCGAAAACCGATTTGGTTTCTTTCTTTTTGTGTTTTTAATAGCAATTCACACGAATCACTGAGACAGACTGAAACTTTATTTCGAGCAAAGATGTACGTTCGTGTCGAAGCTGAAAAAAAATTGTTGCTGAATGGTATAAAATCGTGGTAAATATTGCTCGATTCGGCTCGAGATCGCGGTGGAGGATCGAGGCTGGCCGATCGTGGCTCCGAGCGTGACTAACGTAAACTGAGTCCAGGAGAGCTCGGATTTTCAGGGGGACTCTCGTGTGTCAGGTGCGCTACGAGATACTCTCCCCTCTCGCTTATTCTTCTTCTTCTTCTTCTTTATCCTTCCTCTGCCTCGTCCTCCCCCCCCTCCCCGCCCCTCTTTTGGCCGTTCCATTGGCGGCAATCGCACCGCTGGTGGCACCGGAATCTTCTCTCCTCGTCGCGCCCGGCAGGACGAGCCCGAGAACGAGCGTACAAGTGCATTTCTCTCTCCGAATGCCCGCGAGTGTACGTACTCCCTCCCTCTTCGTGTAGTATAAGAGAGAAAAAGCGCATTGCATTTATACTCCCAGACGCGGGAGAGACTTTTTTTTTAAAAGATTTGGCCGGTGCCGAACGCGAACTCGTCTCTCCCTTGACACACGAGGACGACGAGATGACGCGAACGAAAAACGATCAGGGGAGAGTCGGATTAAGGTAGTTCTATATTATAAAATTGTTTTCTTAGGATTTTGTTGAAAATTTGCAAAAACCTTCTTTTATACGATTTGCAATTTTGTATTAAATTTTAAGAATTTTCACTACGTAGAACTCGAGATGTATATTATCAAAAATCATTAGTTTCTGCAGTCTCCCATAAGAGCACGTGTTAAATATTGCGAGCTTCAACTCTTGATATCTTGATTTCTGGGTAGTGGAACTTGTTGAAATTTTTCACAGTTCTTTATTGTACATCAAAGAAGCTTCCTCAAGTTAAAAAAAAATAAAATTATGATTTTGTTAATTTTTATACGTACGTAACAAGTACACGTCACCTTGGATGACCTTGAATTTTTAGTATGTTCTTGATATAATTTGCAACAACTTTTCTTAATAAACTTTTTTTGAAAAACCACATGGAACGGAGATAAATTAAGATAAATTTTTTTGATTTTACTGAAATGATAGAACTACCTTAAGGTAGTACAACCGAGACAGACTATTCAAAAGTTTATGTGTTAACTAAAGGTAAAATCATCAGTTGAAATTTCTTAAGACAGAATTTATTAAAAAATTGCACAGATCTTCGTTAGCATTGTATTAACGTGTTTGTAAAATGAAAAAGCTTTACCATGTAGTTATTTAGATATTAATTTTTAAAAATTGCTGCTTTTAATATGGGCTCTTATGGAAGATTTGAAAAAACAACGACTTTTAATGTATAATATCTTGATTTCTAAATGGTGAAGCTTTGTAAAATTTGACACATGTTTTCATATGACATTAAAGAAGACTTGTGCAAATTTTTAAGAAAATCTGTGTCTCAACACGGTTTTGCGGTTGTACTACCTTAAATTACAATATTGTACAATAAATATCTAAATAATGAGTTTATTAATTTAATATAATTAAAATTTTGCACTGATCTGTGTATAGCATATAAAAAAACTCAATCTAATTCTTCAAAAAAATTTCATTTTTTGTGCAATCATAATTTCAAACAAATATTCTTAATAAATTTTTGTATATTTTATTTTTATATGCATATAAAACTATTTTCAATTATCAGAAATTCTACATATTGCTCCTTTTATTACAGAAAATTTATAAATTTGCCTTGAAAACAAAAAAGCTCAGAGTTATCAAAATCTATTGATTGGATTACGCTACCTTTGAGTTCCTCAGCAAACAAGAAGAAAAAAAATCCTGTTATGAAAGTAAAGACGTTTTTCAGGGATTAAAATTTAAAGTTCAAATCGATGATTGATGATTTCATGATAATGATAACAGGATATGACGTTTGCTTATTTTTTCATCCTGTAGAATGTCTTTTCATTTTCTCATTCATTATTTTTATTTCGTTAACCCACATATTTCGTTATATGATATTTTGTAGGTTGATAGCTCAATTTCCATTGTCGAATACAGAATAGCATGACTGACAAGCCGGGTCAATTTTCGAATAAAATTCTGAGCGACGCAACAATAAATCTGTCAATCCCTGGCCCACGAGAGTGGGTGAAAATTGGGCTCGAGAAGCAATATATTATCGTCTAACGAAAATTCATCCAGTCACTCGTCCAGTGCTCTCCTTGCTCGGTGATAAAGTAAACATTCCAATTTTCATGACGTTTCCATTCGAGAATAAGTGGAACGATTTTCGACCGAATTTTTTCGAGTCATCTCTTCGACCAAAAAATGAAACGCGAATAACAAAAAGTTACAATATCCGATATAAAAATAATTCAATAAAATAATTCAATAATTCGATAAAAAGATCGAATACCAAAAATTCCTCAAAACTAAAATTACATCGTCGAAAGCTGTGCAAATCCAAAAAAAAAAGAAAAAGAGAGAGTCATAATCCACGTTGTTGCATAAAAAATAACGTAAAACGTTTTCTCCCCGGTGAATATTTGATAAATCGGATGCACACGAAAATCGGAGGTTGAGTGAAAAAAAAGAGTGATTATTGTGTGCACAGGTGTGTTTGAGGTTTCGGATTGTAAACGCTGTATCGCGGGCTTGTTTACGAAGGAAAAAGGTCAAGAGTGTGGAATATCCTCATGGAGCGAGGAATATACATACAATGAGTGGAGGAAAAAGAAATGAGGAGGAAAACAGGCGGGAGGGAACGCGAGATAAATGGGCGAGGAGACGAGAGAGAGAGAGAGAGAGAGAGAGAGAGAGAGAGAGACGTTCTCCTGATGCGAACAGCGGCGAAAGGGAACCGAGACGAACGTGAAATGAAATGGTCTGTGCAACAGGTACACAAGCGAGAATAAGGTTTTATCTTTTTCTCTCTCTCTCTCTCTCTCTTCGGAAGAAAAAGAGAATGAGAAGACGCGAGAGAGAATCTTCGATTCCTCTCTTCGATCCTTCTCGCTCTCACACACTCGAGAATTCATTTTACGAATGTTAGAACCCGAGAGTGTGTGTACGCGGTTGACAGTCGCGTATACGGAATTGAAATTTATACACGGGGCATTCCAACCCAAATTAACAGACTCGTGGCCTTAATCGCCGCTACGATTCTGTTTTTTCGGCTCTTTTTGATACCCAAAGCGTGGGCTGCCAGGAAAAAAACAACCCGAGTCAATTAGGGCTTACTATTTTATGTCGCTTTTCGTATTTTCTTACTTATGCTGCGTGAAAATGTTTCGGTGCGTTTGGAATATCGGTACAAAGTTGCTGGCCAATTTTCAGGATTCAGGAATTACACTTTACAGGCTTTACACTTTTTATTATTTTTGTGATGAAAATTTATTACATATTATGAATATATTTGATATGGAAAATGGAAATATGTGCTGAGAGAAATTATCGATGGATTTTACTATTGAATAAAAATTATACTAATTGTTTTACAACTATTCATTTGAGACAGGATTAAAGAATAATATATTCAACTGTATAATAATGGTGAGTATAATTTTAACTTTTGCGTAGTTTAGATCAATTAATAAATTTTTGTCATTATTCATAGGTTAATTATTTTTAGTTTACTTCCTGAGTTTAATATTTAGAAAAAATCGATTTTTTAATGAAATAAATAAATATGTTTGTAAGGTAAATGAAATTTATATTTTCACGTTATGCATTTTATAGAAAAATTTGATTCTTCTAGGAAAATTCGGGAAATTTGTAAGATATTAATCGAAAAATTTTTAATCAGTATACAAGAAATTAATTTTTATGGGAAAAATTAATTCTCATAGGAAAACTGAGGTTTCTGAAGATCATTACGGTGTTTATGTATGTACTGTTACTTTTAATATACATGAAAAAATACTTTATTTGGATAAATGAAATATGAATTTTGGCACTGTGAGAAAACAAATAATTTCATTAATTTAATCTGAAAAATGATAGACCTTTGAAATTTTTATAATTTCAAAATAAAATGAAAGTTTCACAAAACATGAAACTTAAAATTTTCATATTTATCTACAATATCTCAATATCAAAATTTCTACAAGTCCAAAAATGATGAAATTTATCAATAAAACTATAAAAACCTACATAAAACCAAGTTTTCATCAAAACCAAAAAATAGATCGATTATACAACTTTTTCAACAAACTTCAGTTTTTCGAATTTTTGCACACTTCACATTTTTAAAATTTTTTAAGTTTTATTCCTTGCACGTAGGGGCGGATTTTGCAGGGACTGAACGATTGTTAAATAACTTAAAAATGATTATAAGTTGATTATTATAGATATTACACCCAATTATCAAAAATTAAACATGAATGTATGTTTATTTTCAAATTATTATAAAATTACATTTTTGACGTTATACACGGGGGCTCCGAGTTTCAAATCGAAATAATTCTTTCAAATGTTCGATGACCCTACATTTTAATGCGATAAATAAGTTCCTCGCGTTAAAATCTATTCATATACTGAGAACAGATTTAGTTAAAAAATATTTAGTTGAAAATATAAATAATTAAACTTCAGTTAAATCAACCAAGAATTTAGTTGAATTTGCAAAATAATATCGTTGAACGTATTGAAACAAATATTTTGTTGAATCAACCAAGTTTCGTTTTCAGTGTACCATCGTTTTTATTCATTATCTGAAAATAATAAAGATGTAAATTTTTCAATAGTAGATGAGAAGAGACGTTTCCGCCATTAACATTTATGCTAAAAACCGTAATTTGAAAACAAAAATTCTCTGTTAAAACCTCGATAACCTATCTTTTTTTTGCAAAACGTTTAAAAAAGTTCTTCTTTATCATTTAAAAAATAAGAATTAAGCTACTCCGAAGATATTTATTTCGTGCAAGGAATACCTTAATTTAAAAAATCTTTTTAATTTTATAAATGAAAAAAAAAATGAATTAATCGAACCGTTTAACTTGATTTTATTCGCGAAAATAATGTCGTACGGTCCCTGGAATCGCTTATTCCGAGCGAAAAAGAAGTATCGAAGAAACAAAATGTAATTTATTTGAAGAGAACGTCCGTTGCTTTTGGAGAATGCGAGCTTCGATAAAAATGATTTTGAATACGCGAATATGCGTGTATAGCTTGCTCGTACTGGGTGCGGACGAGTGTGTTTGTGTATAGGAGAGAAGATACGAAGGAACTGCAAGTGCGGCCGGATCGACAACCGGTCTCGTCGTCGTCGTCGTCGTTGAAACTCACTTGGCACATTATCTTGAAGAAGCTCACTCTGTTGAGACTCGACTCTTTCTTCGGCCAACAGCGTTCTCTCCGTATCTCTTTCCCGCTCATTATACGACTTATTTATTTTTCTTCTCCATCGAGCTCTTTTCTTCTCCGCTCTTTTTCTCCGTCCCCTTGTCGTCGTCGTCGTCGTCGTTCTCTATCGTCAGCGACGACGATGCGCCGCACACGTCCAACGGACGTCGCCTCGATGAACTTTTGAAATCCTCTCTCCCTTTCCATCTCTCGAGGCCACACGAGAGCTGCATAACACACGACGCGGAGATACACGGGAGGGAAAATTCGAGAAAAAGAGCAAGAGAGGAAAAAAAAAATAAAAAAAATAAATAAAAACGAGATACAAGAACCTGCATGAATGGATTCTGATTTCGCAGAGTGGAAATATAGACTCGAGCTCGAATAGAGGTGCTCCAACAGGTTGACCTGTAATTCGAGAAAATATTTGTTCTCGTGTTTCAAAAACGCCTTCGTTGTTTGTAAATATTTTCTTTTGTAAATATTTCATCGTTAAGAGAGACACGAGATATAATGAGTTAATTTGTCATTCGTTCGAGGTATACCGACAAATATTTGTCGTTTTATCGTGAATGCTTGGCAGCTCGATGCGTCGATAATCCTTCCGGATTGAGACGCATCGCGGCGTCGGTACGAAATGACATAATGAGTCAATACCAATTTGGTCGTTTGAATTGATTATGGTAATGAGCACCCGGGACGATTAATTATTCAATGATTTATGCGTGAGTCGGTACAGACGCGGGACTTCTTCGATGTATCCTCGAATTTAACCCCAGGCCCCGTTGTTTCTTATTCTATCGCTTTTATTGTTTTTTAAGGAGGGTTTTGTTACCTTGAGGGAGGAAACCATAATTTTTTTTTTCATTTCTTTTTTCTTTCATTTACTGAAAGATACATTTGTTGAGAATTCTCTCACCAAATTTTATGAAGATATTCGTAAAATTCACGAAGATACAGCATTTTATGTGAAACTGTTGCAATGCACGAGCATATCCCGAGCGGCAGACACTTTAAACGCTTTTTTCTCGAAACTACATTTTTCAACGTGGTTGACAGCTCACCGAAAAAACTATTAATCCGATTTGCATTGATTTAGTCTCGAAATGTTCGTAAATCGAATCTCTATGGCACAACGTAGGGGTTTTTTTTCGATAAAGGGCCTCCTTCTATTTTTTTTTTCAAAAAACGATGCAAATTTTCGATAATAATTTTAAAAAAATGTAATTTATTCGCAACTTTTTTTTGAATGTCGAAAATCCCCTACGTGGTATCATAGGGGTGTATATCTAATGTCTATGTACATTTTTTTGTATTTTTTATATGAACCGTATAGCTGTGAAGCTATCAACCACGCTACATACAATTACGATCGAACTTCACTTAAGGTAAGTTCGTTTAATCGTATAATTTTAGACAGTATTTCTAGTAAATAAATATTTGAACGTTTGAAATATGTAGAATGTCCCAATAATTGGACAGAAAATCAACCCTGTCTGTAGGGTTGAGCGAGTTTTTTCCAATAAATTAACGTTATGAAAAATACACTTCTTCGTATTAGAAAAAATAATCCATGTGATTTTATTGAGAAAAAAAATAATTCTAATATTAAAAATAATATATATCAAAAATTGTCCAACTATGGGGACACATCCATCTATTGGAACGTATACCTTATGTCGACTTAGGTACGATGAAGCGTCTTAAAATTAAGGAGGTTGGCTACATATGACGAAATGATAAAAATTCGTTCAAATTCGGAGAGAATATTCTTCCATATGAAATACGTGAATACAATTTTTTTTTAAATTTTCGTCTACGTATTTTTCGAACAATTGAACCATGAAATAGCCATTTTTAGACAATATAGATATACATT